>VNKC01004599.1:0-73056 GCA_008042775.1 Drosophila pectinifera | reverse complement strand
ACCCCAGTGGGCCCCCGAAGCTCCCCCTCACGATCACGTAGCCCCCTTTCTATCCAAAGTTCCCCAAAAAGTGGGCACGTACCGAAATGGAGGCCTCAGGCCTCTAAAAAATCTTCATTAAACACAATTTTATATATTATTATATATATTTATATATTATTATATATATTTATATATGTTATATTTACTTACATATTTTATATTTATTTATATATTTTATATATTTTTATATATTTAGCCTCTGGAATATTATTTTATTTATTTTTATATGCTTTTAAAAATGCTTTTAAACTGATATCTGAGTGTTTAAATTATTTGTATAAGTTTTAAAAGAGCTTAAGCTTGGTTTAGACTTTTCCCAGCCACTTTATTAGTTTTTTATTTATTTATTCCATATATTATTATATGCACATACCTCTATACCCTCTCCGACTCCACATAGCCCTTTATATGGCCGAATATTCCGTGGAAATTGCAATTAGGGGCCATAATTCTTTATGATCGACAAGGTGTGAAAAGCGCGAGCGGCCGAGAACAAACGGCGGGCCGTGTCCTTTGGCCAGGACACGCAGCGGGGCCGTAAAAGGGGGAGAAAAATGCCGGGGAGGAACGTGCCTGAGGCCTGGACTCCACCCGAAGATCGTCGGGAATGCTCGGCGCATTTCCATTTCCCATTTCCCACTCACTTTCGAGACGGTTTCCCGGGGACTTTGAGGCCGCCGCCGCCGGCAAGGATCCTCTGAGTGGCCTGTCTCGTAAATCCTCCCGAACGGAAGCAATTCAGTTTTTTACTTTGCTTCAGTTGCATTTAATTCCGTGTGTTTTTGTTTGGATTTTAAATTAGGCCAACAAAGAGGCCGCAAGGTGACGTTGCGACTGCGTTTTTATTTACTCTATGAATGGCAATGAATAATTGAGTACCTAAGTATTTGGATTTGAATTGCAGATTATAACCGCTTACCATAACACATTTACTAATTGCATTGTACAAATTAAAGCACTTAAAGACTTGTGCTTTAAAATCAGACCCTTATTGACCTTATTGTTTTGAATTTTAAAAGCCACGGTAAAGACTTCCGTATAAGTGTTCCATCTTGGACTGCCTTAATTATCAGAAGAAAATGGCTTTAATTTAAAGCAAACTTACAACCCGTATTTAATATCGAAAACTTTTCCATATATATTTTCTATTCATAAAGAATTTTGGTTGTAATAAAATATGAAACAGTAGACTGTGCAATTATGAAAGTAAATTCATACATAATACCAAATTTATTCCAATAAATCATATTAAAAATCAAAGTCAAGTAATTTTTGTTTAGTTCGAATTCCAGAACTTCGACAGCAGTAACACTGCCATTCCCCTGCTTTCGGTAAGTATAACATTCGAAGTGGTTGCCGTTAAGGGCGTATAAGACTTTTAACAGTAACAGCGGAGAGTAGCAGCGGTTATAACAGAGACACTGGGCGAGAGTGCGACAGAAATAGCTGACATTTCGAAAATGAGCGCAGACACGGCGCAGCGTGCGAGAGAGCGAGAGGGCGGGAGAGGGAGAGAGAAGGCAACCTGTAGGCAGCAGTAATCGAAGAGCGAGAGGCAGCGATGCGATGCGGTTCGTATTGCCTCGGTTCGCTGTTGTTGTTTTCGTTATGATTATGAGAGTCTATCAAAAACTTGTCTGCTGCGCTGGCGTCTGTGTGCGTGTGTGTGTGCGTGCGTGAGTGCGCGGCGTTGTAGTGTGGGTGTGAATATGATGGCAGATATGAAAAGGGCAGATCCGCTTTTTCGTTGGTCGACGCTGGCGCAAAATGAGCGAATATGAGCGTTATGAATTATGTATTTGCCTTGTACATAAACAAGCCCTCTCTCCAGCACACACACATGCACATGCCCTCGGGTGCCCTGTGCTGGTGTTAGTGGCTTCTTCTTACTGGTGCGCAAGGTGGCTCCCCCACCCCCCGGTCGACCTATTCTTCCTTTTTTTCTGCTTGCCGTCTTTCTTTCGCCTTTTAATATGTATTATCGCCCCCTCTTCACCCGCCTTACTGTTCATTTTATTGGCGCTCTCTTCGGGCTTCTTTCGCTCTCGCCAGAATTTATGACAGCCGCTCCCTCTCAGCCACCCACTTTTCCCTGCTCCGAGCAGCGACGTCGACGACGGCAGCGTTATTAATGCCTCCTTTTATTTCCAGCTTATTGTTGTTCTTTCCCGAGGAGCCGCCTCGTGCCCTCTCTGTCGCTCGCGACTCCATCACATTCCCGGAGGTTCCGTAATAAAGTCAACTTTCAGCGGAGAATTCCAAGGATTTTCCCAGGGGTAAGTAGTTTCCAGCAGCAGTAATCCTTGATAGTTTCTTAGTTCGAGATTTCTTCATAGCGAGCATTATTTCAAATACTTGAAAATAAGTTGGAAAAAGGATTTTTTATAGGAGTTACAACTTCATAATGTTTCCCTCGCGTTACTTTTAATTTTGGAAGACTAATATTATCGTATTTAGCAGCAAAGTATCTCACATTGATTTGCGCAACGGGTATTCTATGGTCGTTCTTAATACTGGGACCATTACCTTTCGGATATTAGGCAAAAGTAAAGATTATAGAATAAATACCATAATTTCTAATAGTATTTACTGAAATAAATTAATGGAATAGAAGAGCATACGATAGAGAAGCTTGACTAGTTGAAAAAAAATATAAAAAGTAACTAGAATCTCAAAAAAACAATTTGTAATCTCCAAGGGAGAGCATATCAAATAATAGTAATATTAAAATCAATCCCTTTGTTTTCCAATTCCCAACCTTAATCAGTGATTAAAGCAAATACCATTTTAGTTACCAACAAAATGATTTCTAAGCAGCTCTCAGATGTTTCTTAATTCTAAATGCTTAATTGATTTTCCATAAACAATTGAAGCTTACTCACATCCCCCAAGAAAGCCTTGGAGACAATCAATTAATCATAACTCATTTGTCACATGCTTTTGTACATCGCCCAAGAATTTGAAATTAAAATCGGGAACACAAAAGTTTTTATCGCCGACAGGTGTTGCTGGAAAACAAAAGAACATTTGCAATTAAATTGTTGGGAACTGGTACGAAAGTTTTTTATTAAAAAACAAACTTAAAGTGCCTAAAATTCGTGGAAGACGGAGAGCGAGAACACACAATTAGAGAAGTGGGAGTTGCCGAAAGTCAAAATGAAACAAAAAACCGGGAACCGAAAAAGAAACATTTTGATGAATGGCTCATAATATTCACACACACACACACACTGATAGCACTCATACACAAAAACCGACGAATAAGCGGAGTCACCCAAGTCAGAATTCTTCGATAAAGAGGGCGGGGGCGGCAGCGGCCTCGGTGGTGGTGGTGGTGGATTCCATATACGAACACAATAGCGAAAGAACACAAAATCTTATAAAACCGAAATTAAAAAAGGCAACAACAACAGCAGCAGCGCTCATAACTGCGCTCCAGAGCGGGATAGCCAGCGAGCGAGCGAGAGCGGGAGCGGGAGAGCGCAACAAATGGCAGGCGCGCGCCCCAACTGGTGCGAGCGAGATGGCCGGCTGCCCAAGGGCCCAAAGGCGAGAGGGGTTCCTCCCATAAATTATGATAAATTATTAATCGGCGAGTGCGAGCGAGAGCGAGACCGGGCGAGAGAGTGAGCGAGCGAGCGAGGGCGAGAGCATGCCCCTAAAAAGAGTGAAGAATATTACAACAACAATGGCGCAAAGGTGAGCCGCAAAAGGCGGAAGGAAGTCGCTGCCGCTGCCGCTGCCGATGCCGCATTTGACGTCGACGCAGCTCATTGTAGCCGCTATTCGAAGAGTTCAAGGGGTATACAGTGTGCTTGTATGTGTCTGTAACAGGGATTGGCTTTATAGAGTAGATATTCTATTAAGGATCTTGGAAAGGATGGGTGTTACACATAAAGGAGATAGACTTTAATTAGCTTAAATAAGTTACCCTTAACATATACAACTTTCTACAAAGTAAATTTGAAAAATCATTGACTTCTTTGACTATTTCAATTCGTATTTGTATAGCCAAATACCTAACTTCAACTTCAACTTCAATCGGACAAGTATTACGGCCTCAGAAGAGGTTTCTCCGTAATATTCCCTGTAGACAGTCTTCAAAATAGTTACATAGTTAACCGAAATTAACTACATTCTAACAAGCTTTCACATAATATTCCACAGTGTGCCGGGCATTTTTATAGTCAGTGCACTATAGCGCTCCTATGTATATCTTGTTGTTTTTTCCTTATTGCGGCGAGAGAGCAGCTCATAATTTGCCGAACAAGTTTCATAAACGTCTCAGTTCTCTCGTTTCTCACTTCTCAGGTAAAAACAGCGACTGCGACTGAGCATCCGCAAAGCGAACGAAAAAAAAAACAAAAAACTACAACACACTCCCTCAAGAGCGAGAGGGCTGGCAACAGTAACAGTAACAGCGTGCGAGCGAGAGGCCGGGCGATTTAATAAAAATTATGATGAGAGGGAGCGAGAGGGCGCATATGAAAAATTATATGAAATGCGAGCGAGAGAGCGTGTGATGAGAGTGTGTGTGAGTGAGTGAGCATAAGGTGGGTTGGCTGAATGACTGTCAGGATATGCCAGTTGCTGTAATAATAAAAATGCACACACACACACACTCACACACGCACACTGGGAAACCGGTTGCTGCGCTCCCGAGTGCCGAGAGCCGAGAGCCAGAGCCGAGAGCCGAACGGCGAACGGTGAAAGCCGAAGGCGGACGAGCGTCGAGGCGAAGTGTCGGGTCGAGCGGCTGTTTTTGTTTGTGTCAGTGTGATTTCGACGCGCGCTGCTGAACGTTCGCAGAGCCACGTTGCGTATGCGTAACGCGCACAGTTTCCCAATCCAGCCGACGACTCCTGCGTTTTTCCGCGAAAATTCTGACAAACGATGACAATCAACGGGCAGCCGTAGTTTAGCCCTCCGCTAAACACAGAGTATCAATTCAGTAAACCAAATCGTAGCGCCCGAGCAAAAGCCAGCGGTACTTCGCCGCCACCACTGCCGACGGCAAAACGCAAAAGTGTCGAGAATTAAAACCAAAAACCAAACCGAAAATCCTGTTATTTTTTCGCAAGTCCAGTCACATCAAAAATATGAGAAACACAGTGCAATGTTCAACCAGCATGCTTAGAAAATATATTTGAAGCCAAACGCAAGCAACACTCACGCGAAACGGAAGTGCATTCGAATAGTTCTCTTGATGAAAAATCACCTGTCCAACGTTCTGTGTGCGATGCGTAGTGACTTCAAGGATAATCACCAGGAGACCATCAATAAAATGATACAATTTGGCACAGTGAAATATGGCATTGTTAAACAGCTGAAGGACCGCGCCCGCAGCGCCGACAAAGGTGAGTTGCAAGTGGCAAGAAATAAATAGAGAAGCTTTCATTAAATTCGGAAATTAGGCACATAAATCAGAGAAGTTGGCATTATTTGCAAACTAAATTTGTGAATATTAATTACAAGTAGTTGAATACAAGTCTCAATAGAAATTCATAATATAAATGAACTTTCAAATGCAAAGCACACAAAAATAAATTATTCCAAGACTGTTGCTCAAACTGAAATGTTTAGAATTGTTTTTGACATAATTGCCAGGCAGAGAAAATTCGGTAAAAAATAAAAGCTGTCGCTTTAAGTTATGTTATCACATGTTTCATTTGTCATTTGTAAACGCTCTTAACACAAAAAGCACAAAAATAGAAAGTCTTAACCCAACAGCGGGACATAAAACAAATTTAAAAGCATTTCCGAACGAAAAACGATTTTGGACATAACTGAACTATTTAAAATTGGTTATCAAATATGTCATTATTGTTTCTTCTCTCGTCTTGTGTTTTCTGAACGGCCTACGAGTCTGGCTTTAACCGTTTTCCATTTGACTGATAAGAGTCCAAAATGGAAACCAGACATTAATAATTGTGGCTTCTTTGGACGGCGGATATCAGAAGCCGTGGAAAACGTAGGCAGGCCATTCAAATATATTTCAAAATGCGCTTTAAAATTCAGATTTGCAGCGCTCGGACTGCATTAGGTTCCCCCTCGGTTATATGGACAAATTTATACAAATAAATTATATTTCTTCGGTTTAGCATTTCCAGTTTGTGATTTGTTTTAATTTGAACGTTAACAGCTGCCATTGGCTGGCCCCGCGCCCCCCTCCCTGGCCGAGCTGGCTTTTTATGATAAATCAAAAATCGATTTCGATTTAATGGAGCAACTTAAAATCGATATGATTTAAATATGGCTTCGGCGCATTTTATACAGAGAAATAAGTTTTGGGAAAGGCACAAAAATGAGTTGGTTTTGGGTTTGATTGAGTTTTGTTTTTAGTGTTTGGCGTTGGGTCTTATTTTTTGGAGGCCTCTCGGCGGGCGTGTTTCTTTAATTGGTTTTGAAAGCTTCGCTCTGCGGACATTTGCATGCCAGCGAACTTAATTAAATTTACTGATTTTTGGGCCTCAAATTATAACAGAAAATAACTCAATTTGTATTTATTAAATGAAGTTAAAGCTGCCCAAGTTGTTTCCTTAAAGAGTGTATATATCTGCGATTCCTTAATTACAAATGAGTTCGCATTCAATTTGGAAAATCGCCGCCCATAAGCTTTAAAAAGGTGATAAACACTTAGCCGTGTGTGAGTGAGAATATACATTTTTCCCTTTTATCAATTTGTTTGGCGCTGTTTTTATTTATACACCGCATATGATGGCATATAGGAGGTGAAGTATATATAGTATATGTATACTCACATGTGGTGTTGTTGCTGCCGCGGGCTTTAATAAATGTTAACTCATTAGTGCGGGATAATAAATTAAATTAATATCGCAAAAAATGAAAATCGAAGCAGATTCGCCAGCGAGTTGGCGCTTATTTTCATATGATTTATAGGAGGGATATACTCGCACACTGACACGTCTTTTTTCAAGCATATATCGGCTGAATATATAGTATTTAAGCATGTGTCGAAGTCCCTCGCGCTCGCATAGCTTAATGACATTAATTATTTAATTATTCCTATTTATGCGACTCAGCTTTTCCCATTTTCTGCCTTAATTCGCCCAAAGTACCTATGAAAACTGTATGTCCAAATCGGAGGGACTTCCGTAACGCCGTGACCTATGGCAGGCACAATCCGATCGGACGGCACTCGGGATATATTATTCAATTATGCCACTGGCGCGATTTGCCCTGCCGTTCTCGACTCGCACTGTTTTGTGTATATTTTATGTAGTTTTTCGAATTTCGTATTGCTTTTTTGGATTTTTTCCGTTGGGTTTTTGCATTTTCCAATTGGCTGAACATTTGTTTCACCTCAGGCCAGCGAGCTCACGGTTGGCTCGCAGCGATTTGCATATTGAATATGACGATGGAATAATTGAAAGTCGGTCCCAGAACTAAAGTCGGCGCGGCGCGTATGCTAAACCCAATGCATAGAGGAATGAACTGAAAATGTCGAGGTGGAGGTACGAGTCCAAGGAGGCTCCGAGTTCTGTAAATAAAAAGTACTTGAGAGGGGAATTTCAAAGAAAGGGGCATAGTCTTAGTTTAAAGTAGAATTTTGAAAGATTTGTAAGAGAAAATAAATTTAAAAAAATCTATAGAGCTTTAATTTTCTGAAATCAGAAGAATTTCGATTTATTTAGTATTTTATTTAGTATTTAGTATTTTTAACATGAATTATTTCTTTACTTTCATACTCTTATTTACATTATTCGTAATTTAATGATGAAACAAACATTATAATCAGCTTACAAATTACTTGAAACATATATAATAGTCTGATCTTTCAGAGAAGCCATAACTTAAACCAATTTCAAAAATAATTCTAATAAATTGAAGGCTCCAATTCAGCCTTCTGCCATATTCCTAGAATGTACTTCGCTTGATTTACTTTACCAGTTTTCAGTTGTTGGGGTAAAAAATCGATTTGCTGAAAGCTGAAATAAACCGAAATGAAATTTATGAGCCAACCGCAGAGGCAGCGCAATTTCGCTGAAAATATTTGGACACATAAAGTGGCAGAAAGTTGACATTGGTTAATGAGTTGATGGACAGGCTGGCAATTATGAGTTTCCAAGGGGGGACTGGGCCAAGTTGTAGTACGGCAAACACTCTTAGCCGCTGGGGAGCGGGAATAATTCATTCGAATTTAGCGAAAACAGACGCGGCCGAATTTATGACTTGACTTAATCCACCTTTAAACTGGCGCGATTTAATTTATATAGAAGCGGTTTCGTGTGCGTTTCGACAATGGGAAATATAATTTCCTGCCGACAGCAGCGTCTCGTTTCACAATTTCATATTTATTTATCTGGCCCCGGGGCGGAATGAGCCTCGCCCGGTTGTCAGTAGAACAAAATACACTCTTCCGAAGACAAAAAAATAAATCTCCAACTCGCACACGGGGCCCAATCGATATATATATATAAATATATATAGATGGACCCGGCTAAATGTTTGGATATTTTGTTTTGGGCGCCCACGCGTCCGGGGAACTAAAATACGGCAAACTAAAAATCGACTCCGAGTCCAGGCATTGGCCCCACAATAAACAAGCGGCGTTTATTGTTATTGTAAATTTAACAAGTTTATTACCAATTGCAAAATGACTTAACCATGTTCGAGACAATTTTATGTTCGTCATAATTGGAGGTTGTTTTATTTCTCGATTTGTTCGTTTGTGCGCCACCGCCGCCGCCTGCTTAGGCTGAAAGCTTTATGGCAGCATTATAATTAATTTCAATTAATTAAAACACACTTTACTTATCGGCAATCATAATCATAACTCCTCCGGCGACGGTTTCGTTTTTGAACTGCAATTGCGGCCAGAACGCACGAAATAACGAACATTAATTAAAAAACAAACTCGCTGGAATCTTCAAAATTAATTCGCCAGCGAGAAGTAATAATAAAAATAATATTAATGCGATCGATATGCAAATGGCGCTGATAGTCCCCAGCCGCTCTATCTGCGTATCTTTTGTACTCCTCCGTATCTGCGGCTGTGTATCTGTGTATCTTTTCCCCTCTATTTTTTTTGTGGACAAAAACAGAAACCGAAACTCGCCCAACCCGTTTGATTTGTGCAGAAATATGTTTTATTATATATATCGAGCCAGTTCGTTGGCTCTGACTTATCATAAATTATATTTTATGTGCGTGTGCGGCAAGAGTGGCCGGCGGACCAATCTGTGACTTGGTTTGCTTTCCAGGCCCGCCGCGATTAATTAGTCAGAGGCACTGGACCAGGCCAAGAGGCTGTCAACTGCTTTCTCCCCTTGGACAGCTCACCTGGCAACAAGTGAGCATCAGTTAGCAGCATCTGCAGCAGCAATTGCCACAGACCAGCGATCGACTCGAAGACTAATTGTGGGCAGCACAAAAATAAAAAGGAAAAATAGTAAAATAGTAAAAAAGAAGCCACTGCGGGAAAGGAGAGAGAACACATGCTTCAACAAGAAATGTAATTGCATTCAGTTGGCAGCCACTAGGAGCAGCCACTAGGAGCAGCCAGCAGCTCCCGCCAGCTTCAACTTCAACGCATTGCAGCGAACAATTGCCGGCGATTAAGTCATATGCGGCCCGAGGAGGGGCGGCTGAAGGGGCGGCCAACAGGTAGTTGAGTTATCGGGAAATGGGCAGAAATCCCGACCAGCCCCGGCTGTTTTGGCCTCTCTGCAACCGGAGAGTCTGGAATTCTGCGGGATACACAAAGCAAAATATTACAATATCATAGAGAATTATTTAAACTATTTTGGGATTTTTTTACTGACAAATATTAGGAGAAAAACATAAGAGATGTAACTTTTAACTTAGTAAATTCGAAGAATATATCTATGTAATAATATATGTTTTATATGAATGAGATTTAATAAAAATATTATAGAGTTTTTAACAGGCAAATATTATGAGAAAAATATGTGAGATATATAACAATATAAGTTTTATTTGAGAAGAGAGTTATTATAATTATTATAGAGACAAATATTATAAGAAAAATATAGGTAAATATATGCGAAAGCCAGGGAATCGTTAAAATTATTATATAGATTTTTTTTTAGGTTTTTTAGCTTAGTAAACTCAAAGATAATATTACAATATAAAGGAATTTCAGCAAATATTATAAGCGTTAATAGATTTTTATATAGAGTTCTTTATATAATAAGCTAGATGACAGAGTTAGCCTGGCTATATATTTAGTATTTCTTTTAAAACGAAGAAATCAAAATATGATAAACACAAATCAGACATTTAATATTTTCTCTGATATTAAGTTCATTGCAGAAGTATAATAATAGTATTAATAATAGAAGGTTAAAGGTATTAAAATTTCGAGTAAATGGCAAAGTACATTTATCTTTTAATTGTTATTCACTTTAAACTAAAGTAAAGTGACTTTTATGGGCAATGAGAATGCTTTATTATTACATTATTTATATTGATAAAAACCTTGTTCTTTAATGGTATAAGTAAATTGTTATATAAATATATATATAAATTATAAATTGTAATGTAAACTTAGTTAAAGTTCTTCTTTATTTTCTTTCCCATATTCCGTCCTTTAATTATTTCCCAAAAATTAAGTTTTCCATGTGCAAAAGCCCCCAGTGGGAAACTCTTTTTAAAACTTAAAGTTTCTCTTATTTTCTTTTACCAGAAATAGGCAGCGATCAGGAGGAGAACGGCGGCTGCTCGCCGCTAACCACGGCCACCACCACGGCCAGTCCCAGCCGCAGTCCCGAGCCGGAGGAGGAGCAGCACCAGCAGGAGGAGGAGCAGGGCTCACCCGCTCCCAGACAGCAGCCGAAGGAGAGCGAGGAAGCACTTCAATCAGACCTAGAGACCGTTGAGGATAACAACAACAAGGTGGTGATGACCAAGCCAAGATCCGGGGAGCGGGAGCCCAATGCCAGTGGCTCCATGCCGAGTTCGCCGGTGGCGGAGGCCAGTGCCGAGGAGGCGGCCACCGAGAGGGCCACCGAGAGGGAGAAGGACATCGAGGTGGATGTGGAGATGTCGGACGAGCCGCCGCGGAGTGTCCTGCCCGAGACGCAGGCAGCTCTGCCGGGCGCCGCTGGCGCTCCGGTGACCCTCGAGGCCATCCAGAACATGCAGATGGCCATTGCCCAGTTTGCGGCCAAGACCATTGCCAACGGCTCCAATGGGGCGGACAACGAGGCGGCCATGAAGCAGCTGGCCTTCCTGCAGCAGACCCTCTTCAACCTGCAGCAGCAGCAGCTCTTCCAGATCCAGCTCATCCAGCAGCTGCAGTCGCAGCTGGCCCTCAACCAGGCCAAGCAGGAGCTGGACAACGAGGAGGATCAGGAGCAGGACCAGGACCAGGACCAAGAGCAGGAGCAAGACCAAGAGCTGGAAACAGACACCTATGAGGAGGAGGAGCGCATTGCGGACATGGAGCTGCGCCAGAAGGCCGAGGCTCGGATGGCGGAGGCCAAGGCCCGCCAGCACCTGATCAATGCCGGGGTTCCCCTGCGAGAGTCCTCCGGGTCCCCAGGAGAGTCCCTGAAGCGGAGGAGGGAGCACGACCACGAGTCCCAGCCCAGCCGAAGGCTAAGCTCGGATGCCTCGCCCAAGGAGAGCTCCGCCCAGGAGGCGCTGGCCAAGCTCAAGGAGATGGAGAACACGCCGCTGCCCTTCGGCTCGGACCTGGCCTCCAGCATCATCACCCACCACGACGACCTGCCGGAGCCGAACTCCCTGGACCTGCTGCAAAAGCGCGCCCAGGAGGTGCTGGACTCCGCCTCGCAGGGCATCCTGGCCAACAACATGGCTGATGACTTCGCCTTTGGCGAGAAGTCGGCGGACGGCAAGGGACGCAACGAGCCCTTCTTCAAGCACCGCTGCCGGTACTGCGGCAAGGTCTTCGGCTCCGACTCCGCCCTCCAGATCCACATCAGGTCGCACACCGGCGAGCGGCCCTTCAAGTGCAACGTCTGCGGCAGCCGCTTCACCACCAAGGGCAACCTGAAGGTCCACTTCCAGCGCCACGCCCAGAAGTTCCCCCACGTGCCCATGAACGCCACGCCCATTCCGGAGCACATGGACAAGTTCCATCCGCCGCTCCTGGACCAGATGTCGCCCACGGACAGCTCGCCCACGCATTCACCAGCCCCGCCCCCGGTGGCAGCTGCCCCCACCTCGTTCGCTCCGGCCTTCCCCGGACTGCAGAACCTCTACCGCCCGCCCATGGAGATCCTGAAGAGCCTGGGTGCCGCTGCCCCGCATCCGTTCTTCCCACAGGATGTGCCCACGGACCTGCGGAAGCCCTCGCCCCGCCTCGAGGCGGAGGAGGACGAGGAACGAGCGGTGCTGGTGAAGACTGAGCCCATGGAGGAGGAGAAGGACCAGCGGGAAGAGCGCGAGCGCGAGCGGGAGCGGGAGCGGGAGCAGGAGAGTGCAGAAGCCTCCGAGCCCGAGCCGGAACCCCTGCCCCTGGAGGTGAACATCAAGGAGGAGCGGCTGGAGTACGAGCCGGAGCAGGTCCAGGAGGAGGACCGACGCTCGGAGCACAGGAGATCTCGCCCGCCCACGCCCAAGGAAGAGCGCTCGCCGCACCACCCCCACCACCATCACCACCACCATCACCAGCACCATCAGGATCACCATCACCACAGGAGCAGCCACCTGGGCTATCCGCCGGTGGTGCAGCCCATCCAGCCCGCTGGCCTAATGCACCAGCAGCCCTCGCCGGGCTCCCAGTCGCACCTGGACCACCTGCCCACGCCGGGCCAGCTGCCGCCGCGCGAGGACTTCTTCGCCGAGCGCTTCCCCCTGAACTTTACCACCGCCAAGACCCACTCGCCCGAGCACCACTCCCCCGTGCGATCTCCGGCCGGCGGAGCCCTGCCCCCGGGAGTCCCGCCGCCGCCCCACCACCATCCGCACCACATGGCCAGGTCGCCGTTCTTCAATCCCATCAAGCACGAGATGGCCGCCCTGCTGCCGCGCCCGCACAGCAACGACAACTCCTGGGAGAACTTCATCGAGGTCTCGAACACCTCCGAGACCATGAAGCTCAAGGAGCTGATGAAGAATAAGAAGATCAGTGACCCCAACCAGTGCGTCGTCTGCGACCGGGTCCTCTCCTGCAAGAGCGCCCTCCAGATGCACTACCGCACCCACACCGGCGAGCGGCCCTTCAAGTGCCGCATCTGCGGACGCGCCTTCACCACCAAGGGCAACCTGAAGACCCACATGGCGGTGCACAAGATCCGGCCGCCCATGCGCAACTTCCACCAGTGCCCCGTCTGCCACAAGAAGTACTCCAATGCCCTCGTCCTGCAGCAGCACATCCGGCTGCACACGGGCGAGCCCACGGACCTCACGCCGGAGCAGATCCAGGCGGCGGAGATCAGGGATCCGCCGCCCTCCATGATGCCGGGTCACTTCATGAACCCCTTCGCAGCGGCCGCCTTCCACTTCGGCGCCCTGCCCGGCGGTCCCGGCGGAGCTCCGGGAGCTCCCAACCACGGCGTCCACAACGGCGGCCTGGGCTCGGAGTCCTCGCAGGGGGATCTGGATGATAACATGGACTGCGGGGAGGACTACGACGACGATGTGTCCTCGGAGCACCTCTCCAACAGTAATCTGGAGCAGGAGGGCGACAGGCCGAGGTCGGGAGATGACTTCAAATCCCTCCTATTCGAGCAGAAGCTGAGGATCGATGCCTCGGGCGTGGTGAACACCAACTCCGTGCGACCCCGATCCTCCGCCTCGAGCCATGGCCACTCGGTGGCCTCCACCTCGGCGCCCACCTCGCCCTCGGCGAACCAGTCCCATGTGCCGAAGCCCAGTGCCTCGCCCGCCCGTTCGGAGGCCTCCCAGGGAGCCCTGGACCTCACGCCCCGGGCTGCTCCCACCTCCAGCTCCAGCTCGCGCTCGCCGCTGCCGAAGGAGAAGCCCGTGAGCCCGCCCAGCCGGCCGAGGAGTCCCAGCGGTCCCAGTGTCCATGCGCCCACCTCCCTGCTCTCGTCTCCCCTGCAGCCGACCGTGGGCATCGACTGCCTGCCTCCGGGACTGCAGCACCACCTGCAGCAGCAGCACCAGCACCTGATGCAGCAGCAGGCCGCAGTGGCTGCTGCGGCGGCGGCCCAGCACCATCACCATCAGCAGATGGCGGCGCTGCACCAGCACCAGGAGCAGCTGCGTCGGGAGGCGGCCGAGGCGCAGCAGAAGGCCGCAGCAGCTGCGGCGGCGGCGGCGGCAGCGGCAGCAGCAGCGGCGGCCCAGCGCCAGAACTCCCCGCAGCCGAATCAGCGGCCGGAGAGCAGAGAGCAGCATGGAGCAATGCCCGGAGCAGGCGGTCCACCCAATCCGCTGATGGGCGCCCGGCCGCCCTTCGGCATGTTCCCCAACCTGCCCCTCTTCCCGCCCGCCACCACGCAGAATATGTGCAATGCCATGAACCAGATCGCCCAGTCCGTGATGCCGGCGGCCCCCTTCAATCCGCTGGCCCTCAGCGGCGTCCGCGGCAGCACCACCTGCGGCATCTGCTACAAGACATTCCCCTGCCACTCGGCGCTGGAGATCCACTACAGGAGCCACACCAAGGAGCGGCCCTTCAAGTGCAACATCTGCGACCGCGGCTTCACCACCAAGGTGAGTTCTGGCCACAGTCCAAGTTCGGGGGGGTTCCCTATATCCTTTCGGGGGATTCAATTTCAATTCAAGTTAAAGTCAAAGAAAATACTAACGAAAGTATTACCTTTTTTTTAAATCCTTGCAGGGCAACCTAAAGCAGCACATGCTGACCCACAAGATCCGCGACATGGAGCAGGAGACCTTCAGAAATCGTGCCGTAAAGTATGTAAGTCTTCCAAGTCATCCCCATCCCAGTCCTTCCTATATAACCCTCCCTAATCCTGGATAACTTACATATTTGCAAGGGGTTTTTAATTGGAGTGGGAATTATATCTTTAGCCTCTTCTTAGTTGATTTAAAAGAAAGATTTTCGATTGTTAGAGTAGTTCTTAGTTTTTGTATATATATATCTCCATCCCAGAAGACCCTCTCCCAAGAACCCTGCCCTCAAAACAGCCCCAAAAGTCACCTTTATTTCACTTTTACTCACCACCCCCTCACCCTTTGCTCTCTCTAATTACAGATGAGTGAGTGGAACGATGATCGCGAATAAGTGAGCACTCAGGTATCGAAGGACGATCAGGATTGAGACCGCGAGCGGTCCCGCCTGCTCCCAGAAGAAGTCTGGCGGCCAGACTCAGTCAAGATGCAATCGATTCTCGCAACCAAATGATCTCAAGACGTAGAGCGAAACGAGAGGGGAGAGGGTGAAGAGCGGTCGTGTACACAAATTGTTTTTTATTTACAAAATGTTGCCCACAAAAATATTACTTGATTGTTGTTCCGCCGAGCGAGGGGCAGAGCTAGCCGATCCAGGATCGATCAGATTAATTCACTAACAGTTTTTTATGAGGAGAACATATACCTATATACCAATGCTGGGTAGGATCGTGAAACGCATCCAAAGATGCATCAAGGGCGGCTTGTGTTCCAGCGAGCCAGGAGCTGGAGCCAAAGGCGTCCTGGAATGGAGAGACTGATGGCGTTTCATGTTCCGCACACAGAGAATAAAACTAAAACAAGAACTGGAAACGGAAACGGAAGCAGGTACTATATACCTATGTATCTGCATCCGCATCCGTATCTGAACTCGAAGCAGCAGTGAAGGCGTAGTAAAATCAAAATTCGAATTTAAAGCAAACTTAAGGTGTATGCTAATAAGAATATAATAGGTACCTAAGCCAGATTCAAGCAGATATGTGTAAATACATATATATATATATGATATATTGTAGCCAGCCCCTCACACACTCTCACACTCTCACACTCACACACAAATGTTAATAATCTATTTGGAATGTGCAATAATATGACATGCTATAAATTTAGATGCGATCGCCGAGCGCAGGCTTTTGTTTCCTACTACTCGTAAATTAGATTTATTTTCCACTTCTGTACATACTTCGTATATAGACACACTCTCACACAACACAACACTTATATTATTATTAAACATAATTTCGAAATCCAAACGCTTGCTTTCGAGAATGGGTTAGGAATAAAAACGCAAGAAAATCTACAACAAAAAAAGAATATATATGAGAAATTGTGATATTAAATGTTAAAAAAAAAAAACAAAAACAAATGAATACAAATACGAACGGCGAGGGCCCCTCGAGGCCCCAGCTAGATGCTTTCCATATCACAGATGAGAGAACCACAAAAGATATCTAACATTCATAGTTAATTTAGTTGTTAGCCGAAAGGGGACCATCCCCGCCCGCCCCACACAACACACACACACACCTCCCCCACACACACACACACTCTAATTTCACTAACCCTAGATATAAGCGATCGTACACGTATTGATTACCACAATTAAATTATACACGGATGCCAATTGTGTCCCACTCTCTGTTCGTAAGCATTAAGCATAGTCTCATAATTTATTACGCAGCCCAAACAAGAAACAAACAAACTAAAACGAAATACAAATAAATCTATTGAGAAGAACAAATAAATATATGTATTTAAGTTATGAAAATTAATAAACCATCTCTGGATTTTTCTTCGGGAGGAATAGAGACTTATCACGATCGGCGGGGTTCTGGGAAAAATCGAACCAAGAGATTTCTGAGATTTTGGAGATTTCCGAGATCTTTCGTGGTAACAGATGGCGCGCTGGGCTGTAATAAAAATGATTAGTCAAGTTTATTATCGTCATAATCTTTTAATTCGAAATCGAAACAGAATATCGACGAGAGCCGATCCGCACCGACCAGAGCCCGATCTGATCCATAGCAATGAAATATTTTTATGGCCTTTTAAATTGATATTTTACCTTCAACAAATTTTTGCTGCCTGGTTTCGTCGGGTTTTTTATCGCTAGCTTTTTCTCGGGTTTTTTCTTCTTGTTTTTTTTTTTCTGGTTAACTTATTTTGGATGTGTTGTCTCCATTCCAAGTCCACTTCGATCCCAGCGGCGGCTGCTCTCTGGCATTTTAGTCGTTAATCAAAAAATTTCTTGTTGACATCGCTTTGTCATCTTTTTAATGACGGACACCCGCTGAGTTCTGAGTGTGTGTCTGGCTTTGGTTAAAAAATATAAAAAGCAATATGTTGTGGTGGCTCATTTGCTTTTTGTGCCGCTTGATGGATTCGAACTGGTTTCGATTTGAAAATGTCATTTACATGAGCCAGGTGGGTCTTAAAACAATGGAATGCTACCTATACTTTTTGTGATGAGAATAAAGGGAAAGGAGGCTGTGAAGAATTAAATAAAATATATACAAGTAGTTGCCTTGGAATATGAGTATATATTAAGCCTGATATGGACTAGTTCCTCACTCCCATGTTGATAGCAACATCTGCTCTACTACATGACAGAGCTATGAGTAATTAACATGGCTAATATGCCAACTTTCCGCTGATTGTCAACTGACAAGCTGTCATCGCGGAATGGGGGAATAACTCCATATCCTTCACTCTGTCAGCGGAACGGAGGATATGATCTGCTGTAGGTAGTCCTGTGTCTGTCAGCGAGCCCCTTCAAGAGGCACAACCCTTGCAGCGCATCCTGGGGCTGGAGTCCGAGTTGAGTTATGGTTCCTCGCGGGGATGGCACATAATTCCGGGGCGTGTAATTGCTGCTGCTCTCATTCCGGGCAGTTTATTTACAAGTTTTCAACACGGTTTTGTTGTCACACATCCCAAGCGGCATCTCCTTTTCCTGGCTTATTTTAGTTTAGTTTAATTTGGGGCAATTTAATGGATTTACGGCACGAGAGGGCAGAACGTCTCCATTGCCGCAGCCGTTAAATGGCATCAAATTTAACTGGCGAATAAAGTGGCCGCTCCACGCACTAACTGCAGCCCCAGCAGCAACAACAATCGGCTGATAACTATTAAGATAACTACTGCAGCCATATTCGGATCGGGAGTGGGAGTGGGATCGGGTTGGGCTTGGGTTTCGCTCTCTCCCCGTTTGGGTTTGGGAGCCGGGCAAATCCTTGAAAGCGCTGGCAATAAATGCAAAAATCCTTACAAATAATATGAGAATGGTTATGGGCAGTGTGCGGGCTTATCGCAGGCATAAAACCAAGCACACACACACGGCACACAGTCCCGGCGACAACGCAAACACCGAAAACAATCTAAACAAGAAAAATTGCACAAATTGCCCGGGCTTCAGTTCGGTTCTCAGCTCCGGGCCATCGTCTCAGCCTCTGATATCGCGCGGCTTCCAACGTCATCATCACCAAAGGCTACCGTGGGCTGAACTCAGTTTTCACTGCTCATAAATGACCGGGATTTATGAACCCTTATTTTTCGTTTAGCTAATTACTCGCCGCTTCCCGACTTGTTTTTGAGGAACGATTTTGATTGCTTCCGTTCGCTTTGAATTCGCCGATCGATAACTAAAAATGTATTGGAATTGTTATTGAGCTGAAAGCTGACTTGTAATTTCCAGATTTCATTCAATTTATCTTTGTAAGGCTCTGCTGTAGTCACATTAAATTTAAGCTTCAGAGACTTTATGCAAATAATTATAATAATATTGCTTCCGATTGAAATATTCCATTAAGAAAGTTCAGTCAGTTTTGTTTTTATATTTTATATATATATATTTATAGGTATACCTCAGTCATTGATTGATAAGTAAATACAAATATATTATTTTAGAAAAAACAGGTTTTATTTTGTTCATCAGTATGCGAATATTCATCAGCCTTAATATTCAGCGTGAATTCGTGAAAGTTCAGTTGGGAATTATAGTGCAACGAAGAGACCCCTTGTTAGCTTTAGCTTTTTATAGTTATATTTTATATATATATATATTTTTTTTTATATCCCCTACTTATCATAAATATTGCTTTTAGCTTCTGTAAAAACTAGTTTCCCATTTTAAACCAGGCTCCCGCCCATCTCGACCCACTGTGCATCTAAACAACATGCCCAACGACACCAGCAACATCGACACGAGCAACAAAAGGCAATAACAACAGCAACAACAACCACTGGCAGGCGGGGAGGGAGGGAGGGAAGCGAGGTGGAGTAAAAACACTTGAATAGGAAAATCTAACGATTTGTTTGCATTTTTATTATTTCCTGCTGTTGCTGCTGAAATTGTCACAAAATAAAAATAAAACTAACAATCATTCCGGCAAATATCAACAGGAATATGCCAGCAGCTCGGAGCTGCCCCGATGCCGTGATGTCCCGATATATGGCTATATGGCTATATAGCCCCACCCCGCGGCACAACACCCGCCTTAATGGTGTTTGAGTGGCCGTATCTGTGTATCGGCAAGTGTCAGTTTGGCACATCATTTGGCCCCGACACACAATGGCGGCCTCCGTTTGAGCCGCCGCCGAGGAGGCCCAAAGAGTTGGCCCCGAGTCCCCAGCATTTTGACGTCGGCAGATTTGGAGAGAAGTCTGCCAGAGATCGGCAGCTGGGAGACGCTTCTGAAGAACCAAGCTGCACGCTGAGAAATAGCCAAGTTCTCAGATCAAAAGATTCAAGTGCAAGTTCAATTGTATCTCTAAAATGCATTTCTGTCTTCCCAAGGCTATTAACAATAAATACTTAATATATAAGATTATTTATTTGAAGATATAATCTCACTGTTTATCTGAAGAATATAATTTTTGTGCGAGTGTTGGTCCTAAGATCTATGCAGACTGCAGACCCGGGCGATTTGCGAGCTGAGTTTGACATGCGTTCGCATTTAGGCAACATTATGCACGGGATTAGCTGTCAGCCGGCCACGTCCTTTCGAGGAGAGCTAGATCCAGACCCGGTCACGTGGCGGTGGCTCGTGGCTGTCTGCTTGGGTAATCGACACCATCATAATATTGCCCTGCCAGATTAATTGGCCTTATGATAGGCATGTCTTTCGGCCTTTGTGTGTGCTATTTGTATGATATTTCTGCGGCTTATTTGATTTAGACTTGCGGTGGCCTCAAGTCTCCTGGAAAACGCCCTCAGCGCCCTGCCAGGATTAGCGGAGACAACAGGAGCTGGCAGAGAATATCCTTCTGTTGAATTATGGGCAGTAGTAGTGATGTAAAATGGTAAGGAAGCTTGCCACAATTCCCTAAAATATGATCAACATGGAGCCGATGAATGGACCCATCTAGCTGGAGGGGAACGGGGCGGAGTCCACGCAGGACAAATGAGACCTGGGACCAACACACACATCCCATCAGTCGTCGAGACAATCGAAGGCGATTGACTTGGCTGGCACGCCTTGTCGAAGTCGGAGTCGGAGTCGGATAATTTGCGTCGCTTTCCCGCTTTTCCGCTCTCCGCCTTCCGCCTTCCGCTTTCCCAAATGATGAGGCATTAATCGATGCCGATCGGCCCTGCCTCCGGGGCGTGGAGCTGCAACGGAACAAAGCGGAGAATTCCGGGTTGGGAATTCTAAGCGGGCTGCTGCCGATGCCGGACATTTGCAGCAGTCAGCGCGATTTACTGCTTGGCTGCTTACCCCTTCGGTGGGCGGTGCAAGTGGGGCCAGTGGAGCAGGGTGGTGGGGGAATGGCCATGCGATTACATGGAAAAACACCAAAGAGCGAGTCAACTTTCAAACCAATTTTTGCCAGGCGGCAGCCCAGCGCAGAGCGCAGCTCAGGGCGGAGAGCCAAGTAGAAAATTACTACAGTTTATACTCCCGATACAGAGGAGGTGGGCCATGGGGGGGGACACACAAACAACAATCCCGCAATCCCAGCAGCAATTTTCAAAATTTCAATCCCAGAGCAGCTCGTTATACTCTGAGCAAGGGTTAACACGATTTTGGGTCTGCATTTAATTGGAGTGACACCCTACTGGGGCTATTAATATTAAAGGGAATTACTATTAGGGATCTATAGGTTTTATTTATATTTATTCTATATATATATGTATTGTTATTTAAGTATACATTAATTTCAATAGGATCCAGCCTAAATAATTCAGTTTTATATTCTCTAATTAATAATTTATTATAATTAAGGGTATTTAAATGTCATGTATCCCCTTTCGCTTCTTCTTCTGGCTGCGTCAAGCCCTTGATTTGTTTGTTTCTCTTAATGCTGGCAATGCTGTGCGGTGTGTGCTTTGGGGCCGACCAACGTTGCCAGCGCTGCCGCCGATGATGAGTTTGCCGGCGAGTCGATCTAATTTCTCATGGCAGAATCATCGATTCATCGTTTTGTGCTGTGCTGTAAATCAACGGGACAAAGACCCAATCCGACCCGGTCCGACCCGACCCGGATCGCCCAGCTCCAATCAATCCAATCCAGTCAACTCCTGCCACCCACTGTCCAAATCTAAGCGCTTCAAATATATTTCCCCCCGTTTTGGGAGCAGGAACGCGGCATAATTGCCGTTTTGTTCGGGAGATACGGCTGGAAAGGAGTGCTGGAAGTCGCTGGAAATGGGGAAGTGGGTTGGGGGGGGGGCCTTACAAATTGCACGTTTCAACCCGCCTTCCATGTGTGTGTGTGTGCCGGGCGACTCGCAGTTGCTGCTTTTTTCGAAGCCGAGTGTTTGGGTCAAATCAAAAAATCACAACAAAATTACTTGCCTGTCATGAAATTTGCCTCGATTTTGTTTCTTCTCTGCTGTGCTGCTCTTGCTGTTATTTTTACTTCTTGTGTTCTCTTTCTGTTTGCCGCTCTTGCGGATGCAAAACGATTTGCTATTTTATTTCGTCTTCCTCGCCCCCCGAAAGGAGAAGAAGCGGCCCCAGAAGAGTGTTCATGTGCTTTAGAGGTTTTTTTCCTAACTTTTCCCGGCGCTTTTTTTTGTATATATAATTTGAATTTACAGTCAGTGGGCCGCCTTCCGCTACGTCAAATTATTTGCAGGACATTGGGGCCATTTATCTGATATAAAATATATAGATATAATAACAAAGCGTAAGACTTGAATATTTATTATGACTGGTGGTTAAGGTTATTTATATAAACAGAGCTTTTTAAAAATACATATAGTTTGTTACAATTATTTCTGCAGTAGGTTAGTTTTATATTATTTATTTATTTATTTAATTTTCATATTTATTTTATTTTATTATTTGCTCAAACTATTTCCCATATTTCCAAACATTTCCATATGACATCCATAAATATCACTCCCATTTCTCCAATCTGGTCCCACTGTGCCGCATTTCCAATCAACGTGACGTATGAGTGTTTGGTTGTTTGTCAGCTCGGAGTTTCTGTGTGTCCAACTTGGGTTTGGGACTGGAACCCAGTACGGGCCGGATACTGGGGGGCAGCAAGCGCTGGCCCAATCGCTTGGTTGGATGCCTGGTCGGCTGGTCCGGGTGGAATATGCAATTATGTATTTTTAAGTTCATGTTTTTACATTTGCCTGTGCTTTGCTGCCCGTCTCGCTCGCTCCCTCGGCCGGCTTTGCGCCCAATTGCTGTAAATATAAAATTGCAGCAATTTTCTATGACTCGCCTCGATTGGAGTCGACGACGCGAACTCCATTTTGCCAGGGGAACGGGCACGGGCAGGGGCAAGGGGATAGGGGCTGGGGAAACGGAGAGCACTGGCAACCCTGGTGGCTTGGGTCTGATTGCCCCCGCTCCCCCTGCGGTCTAACAACCGCCCTGTGGGTGGTAGCGGGCCCAGTTATTATGAATTGCTGCAGCAAATTGCCAGCAAGCTGGCACTGGAAGAAAAGAGTACATAGTAAAATATTTCCTAAAAGTTTATTAGTTTTTAAAACTTTGAAAATATTTCCTTGTCTAAGTTTATAGTCAGTTTTAAAAGTATTTTACTGTACTAGCAATTTTAACTTCATAAAGGATCGAAGAAACACAGATTTTAATAAACTTTCAGGAACCATTTGGGAATCATAACATTTTCAACGAAAGAAAGGTAAGCAAAATAATACAAGTTCTTTAATGAATCCGTTTCTATATTCCCTTATTAATTAAAATATATTTATTTATTTCTTGGGAAAGATATTTTTTAAATAAAATTTTTTAATAACCTTTTTCTTGAGACTTCCTAGACCTAAGCTCTGAGTGTATGTAGCAACTAGCAGTCAGCAACATGAACGGCCAAAATGGTGGCTGGCCGAGGGGGGATCTCAGGCGATTATCGGCAATCGTGCGGCATTATGGAAGATGTCTGTCTAGCCGAAGGGGGAGAGGGGCTTGATGTGGGGGGCTTCGCGGGGAATCCCTTGCATCAGGCGAAATGCCGGCAGCTTAATTGACTCGGCCCGTGCACACCTCTTAATTGATGCGAGCCGAGGCTGGAAAATAACCGCAACATCAACAGTTAGCCGAAAATTCATTGAATTGGCCCGAAACACTGCGAAAAATTTGTCTGCCATTGCAGAGATACAGTGAAGCAGACGCTGGGAGCTGCACTGCTAGAAATAGTTATGGAATTATGAAGATTGAGAGACTTGAATATTATATTATATTATAAGACATAGCCTCCCTTTAAAATGGAATTTTTATACCTATATTTAATTGTTTTTATTATAGTTAATTGTGACTATTTTTTTTTTATATATTTCTATTTCTATTTTATATATTTCTCACAGTGTACTCCCCGCCACTCGATGGCTGTGTGAGCCTAGCCCAGCTAGTCTAGGCAACGACTGGCGACCGTCGCCGGCTGCACAGGTGCGAGTCTCTCCATTGGAGGCCCAGGTGGTCGGTGCTGGGGGGGCTGAGGTGGAGCCAGGGGCTGGTCGGGCTTTTCGGGTGTCAACTACAAAATAACAACAAAATGTTTCGCGCTCTTATGAGCCTCGTTTCGGTTTCGGCCGCTTTGAGAAACGTGATTGGAGTTGTTAGCTTTTCCGCTGCTGTTGGCCAGGCTCCCCCTGGGACTAGGGGTATGTGTTACATTTTGCCTCTGGATATAAAAGTGTTTTATGTTTGTATATAATTTTAATAAAATAATAATAAGAGAAATCTGTTCTTTTAAGTCATAAATACATATATTTCCCTTAAGGAAGTATGTTTTTAAAATGACTTAAATAACTTCCAGTTGATTGAAGAATCCCTTAACCCTGTTAGGCATATATAAGCCACTCAGCACTTGGCTAAATTCATAGAGAGCCTATTTATTGACTTCCCTGCTCCATTAACAATGCACCAAAATGATGCCAAGAGTCTTTGCCGGACTCTCCAAGTGCCCAGCCTGGCGAAATGAGATGCATTAGGCAGCCCGAAAAAGATTGTCAATCGATTCTCGGAAAGTGGCTCCGCATTTGCATTAGGAGTCGTCAAGTGGCCACTGTTTTCCATGCAAATGGACGGCCCGAAAAGAATTGAATTCAGAAATTTTCCACTTTGCGTTTCATTCACAAATAGCAAAATCCTCGCCCGCCCAGTTCCACGAATTTTTTCTAGCTAATTCGACAGCCATGCATACATAACGTATGTAAACCCAGCCGATATAGGAACCTTCAGCTTTAACCTAATGGCACTTGCCGTATCCGAATCCGAATCCGAATCCAAAACCGAATCCAAGTCGCTGTCAAAAACCTCCAGCCCAAGTTGCATTCCATTTTGAAACGCAGCCCCAGCAAATATACAATTTATATTGCACTCCGTCGTACATACATATATCCGATATATAGACGCACGGGCGATCGGTGCACCGATTTTTATTGCCCCGAGCGAAATTCTTGTTTGTTTTCATTATGGCAGCTGCAGCAATTTGCGCGTTTCATCGAATTCGCTTCATTATCGTTGGAAATAGTTTTCAATTAGCATTAAACGATTTGGTAAATATTATGGGGCAAAACATTGTCGGGAATTCGAATGGTCAGTGCCCTTAATAACTTGATTCATGTCAGCCTGGGAAATGTAATTCAGCTGCCTGTTTTCCTCAGACCAAATTGGTTAGATCGAAATAGGCTCTGACAAGAAATCGCTAAGTTACTCGTGTTTAAGGCCTAAAAGTAATGCAAATCGCACTGGCTACTTGTCTGTTTTGGTTTGTAACTAACTGCATTTTAGCAATTTGATTTATATATTTTATATGCATAGTTCAGCTAGTTTAAGATCAAAAATATCTGTATATCCATAAGCAAAGTTGGCTCTTATTACTCGTATCTCAAACTTTAATCGCTGCGCAAATTTGTTACCCATTTTATCGGACAAGCCAACTTGGCCAGGTCGCTCTGTCCCGGCCTCCATATCCGCCACTGAATGGCAGACCGAACAAACCGAAATCGTTTGAATATGGAAATCAGTGCAGATCGATGGAGCTGGAGGGACCCCGACACCAGCAACTGGGTCTGCCTCCTACGGAGAGACTCCCACTTCGATGTGCCGAGTCCAAGTCCAAGTCAGGATCTATCTCCGATTCAGTGCCCAGTGTCCGCTGACTTTTTTCCAATGTTTTACGTTTTACGTTTGTGTTTCTATTTTTGTTTAGTTTTTTCTTTATTTTGTTTGGGCTTTTGTGAACTTTCCTGCATTTGTATTTGGCCAAATGAATTGCACTTTGTCCACCTCTTGCTGCGCTGCTTCCTGCTGGATTGAGTCAGTTTGAGTTCACTGGAGAACACCCCCGAGATACTCCTGGCTAGGCTGATACACTAGGAAAAACTGAGAGAACTTGGGCTTTGATAAAGGAACTTAATGGGGTAACAGGAAATAATCTATCAAGTGCTAGAAAGGTTAAAAGTATTAAAGAAAGCAGTTTATAGTTTGCCTAACTATAAAAGAATTTAATGGAGCAAAATATTAAAGAAAATAGTAATACATAGACAGGTCTAACTTATTATAAATTAATTTAATTAATTTAATTCATACATTTAAGGTTTAGGGTTGAAGAAAATATATTATTTCCTATGAAATATAATTAAATTAAAATTAAATATAATTTACAATAACTACAGAAAAATTCATGTCTTAAGTATTACTGATAAACCAGACAGAATGGGAAATAATGGTGCATTAGAGATGGAATAAATTGCTTTTTAGCCTTAATGACTTTTGTATTTTCTTTTAATATAAACCAGAGATAACCTATATAATATATAATAATATAGTATTTTCTTATTTTCTCCCACTGTACTGATGCATATTGACTTTGATACGGCGATAGGGTAGAGCTGGGGCAAACTGAGACGGCCGACGCCAGGGCCGATAACAAATCGCAGATACATAATTAAATTACAGCGTTTTAATTTCTGTAATTAGTCACGACTTCCACCCGAAACAGGGCTCTCGGCGCCAGGAGAAGCCCCAGTCCAGAGTCCGACTGCCACCGGGTGGGTCCTCCACCACCAGCTCCAACTCCAGTTCCAACTGCAACTCCAACTGGTAGAGCAGCTCCTGCGATTCGATTCGATCCGCAGCAGATCATCAAAGTGATCTAGTTTACGGCGAGCGTGGGCCATAAATATATCTCGGGGGCATTGGAAAGCGAGCAAAAAATATGCAAAATATTTGGACATTGCGTGCCGGTACCTCCATATGAGCCGGCGGACTCTGCGCGTGCGCATTCACATATAAATTAAACAAACGTCGCGCATTTCACACACGCTACCAGCGGCGACTTGATTCATGAAATATGCGCCCCAAGAAGCAGCAGCAGCAGCAGCAGCTAGCCAGCATAAATAAAAATAAATATATGTAAAAGTAAAATGCGAAAACAGTTGGCCACGTCGTGTAGACTCATTTAGACTCATTTGAATACCAAAATGCGGACACGAAGCGCCGTCCGCAGCCCCAAGTACAACTGCAGACAGCGCCGACGACATTTTCTAGGCTCACTTATTTACGACTCTATTCCCGGCCCGGCCCGGCCGGTCTGGCCCCCAAGTGCATCCATTCTAGCCCGCTTTTTTATGATCTCAACTGGACGTGGTTCCCGGAGCCGGCTCCGACCAGCTGCCACCGCTTGGCCACCAAGAAGATGCAGTCCCAGATCCGGCTGCAGGTGGTCGCAGACCCATTTGCATTGGCCTCTAATTTGGGCTCCGTTCTGCGGCGATGTTCCTCAATTAGGATTGGGACTCAGTGCAGGCTCAGGGAATTAAGCTCGTTATTATATAATTTGAGAATCGTGAAAAGTAATCTTATTTAATCACTTCTAAAAAACATATACTTTATACATCAGGCCAACGTGGGGAAGCGTACAACTAATTGTTGGGATTTTAGAAATCACAGAGGTATTATTAAGTAAATTGTTTAAGTAACTTATGTATTATTAGATTTTTTATATTATATGTTACTTAATATTAAACATATGATTTTAATTTACTTTTTCCGCATAAATTAGTCATAGTAAACTATACCTTAAACCTCTGGTTCTTCTTTATCTTTGGTTCTTCATATATAATTGTTGGGATTTTAGATATTGCAGAGTTATTATTAAGTAAATTGTTTAAGTAACTTGTATATTATTATATTACATATTTTATACTTCTCTATAATGTTAAACAGATTATTTAACCTTACTTTCTCCGGTTTAATTAGTCCTAATAAAGTATACCTTAAACCTATGGTTGTTCTTTATCTTTGGTTCTTCATATATAATTGTTGGGATTTTAGATATTGCAGAACTATTATTATCTAAACTTTTTAAGTAATTTATATATTAATATTACATATTTTATACTTCACTATAATATAAAACATATTGTTTTACCTTACTTTCTCCGGTTAAATTAGTCATAGTAAAGTATATCTTAAACATCTGGTTCTTCTTTATCTTTGGTTCTTTATATATAATTGTTGCGATTTTAGATATTGCAGAGCTATTTATTATTAAGTAACTTGTTTAAGTAATTTATATATTATTATATTACATATTTTACACTTCACTATAATGTTAAACATATTGTTTTACCTTACTTTCTCTGGTTATATTAGTCATAGTGAACTATACCTTTAACATCTGATTCTTCTTTATCTTTGGTTATTCATATATAATTGTTGGGATTTTAGATATTGCAGAGTTATTATTAATTAAATTGTTTAGGTAACTTGTATATTATTATATTACATATTTTATACTTCACTATAATGTTGTTTAACCTTACTTTCTCCTGTTAAATTAGTCATAGTAAAGTATACCTTTAACTTCTGGTTCTTCTTTATCTTTGGTTCCGGGCCTGCTGAGAAGTTCGAGCTCAAACAGTCATGTGGAAAAGTATTTTCTCACTAATACCGCCCTCTAAGTATATTTGAGTATGAGTTCTTAAAGTTTGCAACAAAAAAATAATACAGAAAAAAGGAAACGCATTGCAAACTCAGCGCAAACTAGCATCAGGATATGAAGAAAGTGCAGCTTATACATTTTTATATACACACAAATGTTGGCACACAAGCCTTCAGTTTGTGTGGGGCTATAAGGTACAGTGTGGTACATAAGTGTAATGAGGGAGAGAATTTTATATAAATATTTGTACAGGCTAGACTCTAATTTTACTAAAATAAGAATAAAATAATAGATTACTTAAGCTTGCACTCTTTTAAAAATAGTAGGAAATGCATTAATAGTGATCTGTGATAAAATACATTTTTGTACTCTTCAGTCAGCTATAATATATAATACTGACGCGCACTGTATATATTCCGAAAGCTGCATACATGTGTGTGAAAGTACATGGCCCCTTCGGTGGCACATACTCGTAAAGGTCAAAAGTTTTCGTTTGCAGTTGAAACTTTTTATGCAGCTCCTTCTTTATCAAGCGTGTTGGGGCAAAAGTTACACAAGGAGCAGCGGACTGTGAGGTCCTGGCCGCCTAAGTGCGCCATATCCTTTGGGCCAGCGCTTCGCTGCCACGTCCGCCCATTCGAAAAAGGTAGTTTTCATATTTTTGGCGATAAGCAGGTTGGCTCTGTGTGGCCATCGGTATGTATCTGTGTGTATCTGTGTGAGCATAGCGTGCACTTAGCAGGACGACCGAAGGACCACCGCCCACTGGCCGGGCCAGCTCCCTACCCACCCAGGCGGCGGCCATTAGCCCAGGACCAAGGTGAAGCTAGCCCCGGAAAATCCAGGGAGGGCGAATTTCCCGCAGCAAATGGCAAAGCATAAATTTATGTAAAAAGATCTGTGATTTATCACCGAGGCGAGGGTAAAAGCAAACTTTTATTTCCACCCACCATCCTGTTTCCCAGTAGCCAGGTTTAATTTATGGAATTTTAGTTTTAACGCCAACTTTTGGCTCGCCATTCGAGCTCCTCTTTGTTGGTTTCATTGTTCGCCTGCCGTGCGTGTACACTGGTAAAAAAAGTAAGATATTTAATGTAGCTCAATTTAATATTTATTATATTTTAAAATGCTAAGCCATGCTCTCCATTTTTTAGTAGCAATATATTTTAAATAGAATGCAAAGCGATCGAATATTTCAAACTTCCAGCTTTTCTTGTGCTAAAAATATCCCAGAATCCGTAGAAATATCTCCTGTTTTTCTCTCTCTGTAGCTCCCTCACGTGGCTGTGTGTGTATCTGTGCGAGTGGTGACCCCGACTATCGGAACGAAATCGTAGCAAAGTTGAAAGTTTGCAACGCACATAAATCAGATGCACTTTCGGCATTTCCGCGCACACACACACAGGAAAAAAAGGAAAGCGCTGGCAGGAAAGAAAGCGTCCCTGAAGCTTTTCCCCCAAGGACTCGCGGCTGCAGGAAATTAGCAGACCGACCCCGAACCCCCTGCGATTGCAGTTATTGCAGTCATTTGTGGATGTATCTGTCGGGGAGCGTCTGACGAATTCGAGTCATTTGCGTTAAGTATCCTTTTTTTTGCATGCCGCCAGGACTAATGATGAACGGACAACGTCAGAATTCAATTAGTTTTGGGGGAAGCTGACTCCGTCTGGCGGCTCATAAATGATGATGACGCTGCGGCATGAAATATAGAGCAATCCGGATAATTGCCCCTGGGTGGGAGCCTTCGTCCTGCCCCATAATTCGCCTTGTTTCGTGCTCCTTTCGGCTAATTGAGCGCCCAACTCATAAGATTACCTGGCACGCAGCTGGGAAATGTTCGCCCTTGAAGGGGAGATGAGAGCTCTTAGTTTTCCCTGAATTAAAGCTGGAGTCTGGCAATTGCACTGGAGAAAAATGTATTACAAAGGTTCTTATACTTTAATATGTGTCATTTTTATTATTGTTATCAATAGATTCCGGGCGAAAGTCCCCTGATTTAATGGCTATATTATTTCTGCCTGTGCAGAACCATAAATTATCGGTATAAGCCAAGTAACAGGAAGCCAGCCAGCTATCTCTCGTGCCGTATCTCATAGATACTTCGCTCATATTTCGTGCAGCTAAGCTGGCCCTCTTGGACGGCAAGCAATTTCCAAAACATCGAACTTCCCAAATCCCCTCTGATCCCCCACATGGATGTCATAAAAAATTAAGTGAATCCTGGCCCAGGACCCGTGGTGTCGCATCTGGTCAAATATTTGCCCTGACAAAGGACTCCGGCCCGGAATCCACTTGTGTGCGCTTCGTCAATTCGCCATAATTCCAACGCCTATCTATCGAGGCCCCCCCTTCACGGCATAAGTGTGCATTTAATTTTGCTTAAGTGTATTTAAAAAAATATATATATCGGTAAAGAATGTACTCGAGAGCACTTGCTGACAGCTCTTTGTTTGCTTTGTTTCTGCTCGACACGCGACAAGTGAGCGCCGGCCGGGGTGCAAAGCCGGGCAGGGGTGGCTTGTACTGTTCCAAATCAGACTGACAAGATAATAAATAAATATCAGAATATGTCATAAGGAGATTTTCACCAGCAGCGAAGGGTTTTTGAGAGCCTGGAACTGGTGGGAATAGTCTATTTTCACAGGGTGCCGAGCTGTGGTTTTGAAGTACCTTCTTTACCCCTTTCCCTTAGAGATTATTTAAATAGGGCCTAAGTATTGTTGGAATTTATTAAAATCAAGCCTTTAAAGCCTTGTACATATATCTATTTTTCCTCCTTAGTTTTTCATATCCCTTCTCTGAGATCTCCTTTAAAACCTTATCCCAAAAAAATGATATATCCCCCCAACCAGTTATTGGTTTTGGCAGAACGTCCACAAAGGCCATAAAGAAATCTCAGCATCGATGACAGCTTTGAAGTGCGAATCGAGCTCAGATGCCAGTCAGCTTACAGCAGGATGTGCAGGACTTAAAAGGGGTTAAATGACAAGGAACTCGGAACTCGGGAACTACCCCAAGGACTGCGCATCAGCGTCAAATTGGAAATGCTTGTCATATCCTTCATTTATCCGCCTTGATACATGGATTTTTCATTTTTATGCCCGTCACCCGCACACACATGTAAGCAGTTTCATAAATTATTTGTCACAATTAATTGAATTGTGTCTGTGTCCTGCACCTCCTCCTGCATCTGCAGACTTTTATATTTTTTCCTTTTCTGGAAAAATCCAGGGCTCTCTGTGAACCCCCGCTGAACTTTTGGCCGGCGAGCCTTGCACATTTGCAGGAGTTTTTGTGAAACTTTGTCACCACTAAATGAGCCACGGGGGCGGACACCGAGGACACCGGGCACAAAGGATGTGCCGCGCTGTGTCCTGGCAAATAATTTGATGAGATACGACATATGTGCAAACAACTTTTGTGCGGTGCTTCATATAATTGAAAATCATATACAGGCACCAAGGACGAAAGCTGGCTTCCAGGACTCCCCTTCCGCAGATCCCGAAAGCGTTATGTTTTGCGGGGCAATTTAGAGGCCAATATCCTGCTGTGAAATATGCGGTGATTCCGTCCAGACCTTTGTTCCCTGCTGCTGGTGTCCTGTGGGTTGCATTAGGCGCTGGATTTAGCGCTCAGAAATGATTTATGATTATGACAAATTGTTCGGCAGCAAGTGAAATATCGCCCGAGGGGTGGCAAGTGGCTTTCGGCAGGAGAGAGCTTGCCACAGATTGCCAGGAGTAAGGATTTTATAAGGACATTTTACTACAATAATGGAGTACCAACTTTATTTTAATTTTTTTATATATACTATACATACATTTTCTATTAAGAGAAACTTTTTGGATTTAAGATCAGACATTTAATATTAATTTTCCCAAGAATTTGAATCATTTTAAAGTGGATTAATATAATACTAAGATAATACTACTAATACTTAAGATAATACTAACTGTATTTAATTTTTTTGTATACTATATATGCATAATCTATTAAGAGAAATTCTCTGGATTTAAGATCAGATGTGGGGCTATTTAATATTAAATTTCCCAAGAATTTGAATCATTTTTAAGTGGAGTTTTAAGGGTCTCGCAGACACGCGGCTGATTTACATTTAGAGCTAATGAAAGAACCCCGAATAACCAATTAATGCAATGTTTAGGCAATAAACCATCCAGTGAATGCCGAAAACTGAGTCTAGGCCTTGTCAATCTCATCAGAGAGGTGAGGGCCTTTTACGAGTCTTGGCCCCAATTTCCATGTAAAAGCAATATATCAAAGGGAAAGGGAAAGACAGCAATCAATGCAACCATCTCGGCCCAGGCACTCGAATATCTATATATAAGTATATATCTTATACGAATGCAAAGTGGAGGAAGGGAATAAATCAGAATGAATAAGGAAACTAAGGCCGTGCAATTAATGCCGATAATAATCAAATAATTAACTTTCTTAATTGAAAACAATGAAAAGAGTTCGTTTTATGCCTCCAGAAATGTTTTGGTAACATTAACACCTGGCCAAGGCGACGACAAGGGGTCCCAGCATCGGTATCTCCCACTTCCATCTAACTGCTGTGAGTCCGAGTCCGAGCCCGACTTCGACTCGAGTCTATTAAATTCGAGGTTCCTTAAAAGTGCATTAAAAACACAATGGGGCCCGGGGCACAAGCCCTCCGATGCCCGACTAATCATAAAATGGTTAAATATTTATTTTATCCGGGGAAAAATAATAAAAATCGATGCCATACGGCGGCTCTAAGCCAAGGCCATAAAAATGTGACAAGACATAAAGCAAATGTCCCCAAACACACTCGAACCTAGAGTGGATGCACTTGCTGTAGCTGGCCAGGGAATATTCGGTGTTTACACTTGGAAATATTACTTTTTAATAGGGATTAGGATTAGGTTTTATTTGTTATATTTTATTATATATTTTACCCACTCAATTGGTTCTTATAACACACAAAAAATACTCTACTCTCTCGTTAAGAATTAGAAAATTTCTCAAGGTGTATGGCTTCCTCTCAATTGGTTCTTATAACACTCTAAAAATACTCTACTCTCTCGTTAAGAATTAGAAAATTTCTTGAGGTGTATGGCTTCCTGCCTGGCCCGAAGGAAGGTCTTCAAGGAAGCAGAGACCAGAAATACAATAAATTACTTGACGGAAAATATTGATAAGGTGACACAGACACCCAGATGATCCCGATCCTTGCCGCTGCTGCTGCTGCTGCCTTTTTATAGCCCGTCCCTCGTCTGGATATTGTCGCCAAAGATGACGCATGTCCCACTCACAACTGGCTAAGGTCTGTGGGCAGACGGAGAGGGATGGGGTAGGGCCCAAATGAAATGAGTTAAACGGGCAGGTAAGCCGGACTACGCAGGCTGATAAGAGCTGCGATAGACAGATGCCCCTGCCTGCCCAGGACTTGGTGGCTTACAAATTGAAATTTGAAAGGGCTAAGAAGGGCTGGCCAAGAAAAAAAAGGGGAAGAAAGCCTTATAAAGGCAAATAGTATGTTTATAGTATCTTAAATAATTAATATATTCTCTAAAATGAGTCAGAATCTCAGAGACTTGTTTCCATATTCGTTGAATATGGATATTCGCAATATGAATGGATCTTGGCCCGAACTGGTTTCTGCGATGGCCGATAAGAATCGATGGGAATCGCAGGGCTCGGATTACCCAGAACTCCGGCCGGAGGTTGGGCATACAAATCCATGTCGCTGGCGGAGATCCGTGGACGATAAAACAAATTAGCACCTCGATTGGTGCGGCCTGGGAACAAGTGGGCCGTCGACACTTTGAACGACTTGTAATAAACTAATAATTTATAAATTCCATTTGATATTCAGCTGGCATAAAGCTGCAGAAATAATTCCCATGACCGGGCAGCGGCACAAATCACCCGGGAGATTTTCGATTCGAACATGCAAATAAAGCGACGACTTCCCAGCACGTTCGCGCAGAAGCAAACCCATTAATTAAGTCCCCGTAACCCATCCGAGCCATACAAATTTTGCTTTATGGCTTGGCAGGGAGTTATCCGGCACAATTAGGCCCGAATCATTGCCGGCCAATTGGCGACAGAGTCGAATTAAAATTACAGCCGCAAGCCCCGATGCAGGTATCGCAGGGCCGATAGACATCCGATAGATAGCTATATAGATAGATGGATGGATGGATAAATAAAGGTTCAATTTTCCGTCATAAAAATCATTAGAAACGTGATTGAAATCTGTGAGAACAGAGCTGGCAGCGCCAGGCGACATATCACACCACGAATATGTCGAGAACGTCTGCGCATGCGCCTGTCGCCTTGGAGTTCCTGCACTGGGAATAAAGTCTAGTACAGAAAAGGTTAATTTTGAGTACTTAGTGGAAGTCAAGAAAAGCTAAGGAAGCTTAAACCTTAAGAGATCTATATATATCTATATATATCTGTACTATATTCAATTTAAGAGATGTATCAAGCTAAGCTCTTTACTAAAAATCAAAACAGTTCTTCCTTGACTTGGTCTTAGCTTTCTGGCATCCCCCTTAGCTGACTTCTCTTTCAGTGTACTCCGCCTCAGGTCGTATCTCACGGATACCTTCGACTTGGCAATGTTTGTAGCTTGTCCCTGACACTTGAGCAATAATAATTGTCAAAGCTCTGACTCGGGTTGACTTATCGCGTGTATCTCGGCCTGGAGGCACCTCCAGCCCTTCATCCGCTGAACCCGATGGAATTGTCAGAAGCCGCCGCTGGCGCCGCCGGCCCGCTGTTAGTCTTCAATACCAATTAGTGCCACTTGGGGCAGGGACATATACATTTAAATGGCCGCAAGTGGCATATGCACCCACTCATAAGGTAATTTGTCGGCTAACCTTAAAAGTGTTTGCCTCGAAAGTAACACGCGTAACCAACTAGCTTTCTCGGCGAGGCACTAAACATATTTATGGGCTCCCGAATATGGCCTGGAATTTCCAATCAGAATTCTGGGATATATGTCTATATTGGCTGCTTGAAGAGTTAGGGAGCTTGAAAGCGGATTTTGATTGGGTTTGTACCCATAATTTGTATCTATTCAAGGGGCTCAGTCTGGAGATTAAACTCCCCCTCTTGGCCATCATTAAAATATTAACAGCAAATGCACAGAACTTGGCCCAGTTAATGGGCCTCGATTTTGGCTATTCGGAATGCCTTCAATTTACGATATTTACCTTGTGCTTAGAGGCAATCGCAGAACGAGTTTAATAACGTAAACAGACTGCAGTATGAGCCAGTTGTATCCACAAGATAGATGGCGCAGTGCTGATGCTGCAGATGCATCTGCAGCTCAGACTCGAATATTGTAAAAAATTATTGTTTACAAATAAAAAGCAGGAGGAAGAAACTAGCAACGAGGCGGGGAAGACACATAAAAAGAGCAGGGGGAACGTGGCTGTCAGACGGAGTAGAATCCGAACTGAAGCCCGAGATGCAGGGCCACAATTTGTTTCCATCCATCGGGAACTGGGGCTCGAAGGGACAGGGGGGTAGAGGGGTAGAGGGGTAGGGCTGGCTGCCAGGTGATGTGGCGCAAATGAATTGTATTGGCAGCTGGCAGACGGCGCGACGTCCTCGCCAGCAGGAGCAGTTGTAAAAAACGCATGCATTGATTATAAATTTATGGGAGAGCATGGGGAAAATCGGCATCGGCGCTAATTAATTGAACTTTTCATAAAGCCCGGCCGACAGATTGTCGTACTCGTATCTCTACTCGTATGCGCATTTGTATCTGACACTCCCGAGATACTCGCATCCGTACTTTCTCCCCCCGAATTTCCACCGCCACTCGTACTTGTATCTGAAGCGAGCCAATGTCTCACTCGGCCAGTCGCGATGCTCGATGCTTGATTACTAATTGCCAGAGTTGCAGTTTTTTTTTATGGCCACGAGGGTGGATTGTAGGGTATCTTACAGGAGAAGGTGTATCCTTAAAAATAGTATTAGTTAGTCCCCTTCTACCTGCCTTCTTATGCCTCGAATTTAATGAGTTTGATAACAGGCTAATACCCATTCTTAAGTCTTCTTAAGACTCTTCTCTCCACCCTCGGAAGAGCACCGCCCCCCGCCCTATTCCGCCCATCTCCACTGGCAGTTGATTGCTGCAACGCAGGCTGGACCTCCGGAACTCGGAGCCACCGAACCAAGCCAGTTTCCACTGGCCATCTCCGGCGGGATTGGGACGGGGACTGGGACTGGGTTGGCCAGGCAAGGTAACAGGAAAATCCGATGTAACAACAAGTAGATTTACAATTTGTGATACTTCCCGTACTTCAACAACTAAATAAATATTCATCTATCGATGTGGATTGCCCGCACTCCGCCTCGCGCCTCGAGGAGCGAAAAAAATCATGTCAGGCGTCAATTTGGAAAATGTTTAAGTGATTTGTTTACACGCGGCAGCGTCTATTAACGAATTTATGGTAAACAAAGGGAAGTCGTTTGTTCCGAGGCCCTCGAAGTCGGCCTGCCCCCCCAAACACCACCCCCAGAAGCATATATACACCCAGCCGGCCAGGAACTCTGTTTGCTCGATTTTCTCCAATTCGGCCAGAGAGCCGGAGCGATACAATACACTTCATAAAATATTAATCTGCTGATTTATGAGTCTATTTTCCCTTTTTATTGTACAGAGCAGAAGGGGAGTAGTGGTGGGGCAGGGTGGAGGCCCCAACCCGTAGTTCCTCATCTGCACTGGGCCTTTGTTTATGCTGTCGATCGGAGCCAAGTGTCGATGCATCCCAAACAAGCGTAAACAAGGTGATACATGGACCGGATCTGGGTATATCTCTTACCATTTACTGGCAACATTTCATAGAAAACGAGGAGCGAGTTGGACAGCGGAATAAACTGGAATAGGTTATGATTATTCCCAAGAATACTTTACATTTATTAAGCCAGTTTAGAGCTGTTTCCCCAGAGGCTGCCATCTTTAAGTCAATATAATTATACTTAGCCTCTAATAATTATTGTTATCACCTCCACCTAGAACCCTTGACTAAAACCCATCACTCTAATATATTCTGTTCTTAGTTTCTAATAGCCTCCACTCTACTCCAAGACCCCAACAAGCTCCTCCAGATTTGATTGGTGTCGTGCTGCGATTTGCGATATATCTCCATTGGCTTTAGCCTGGTGATCATCCGCTGCCGCTGATCAAACGCTGGCCGATGTCTAAATTTACTCAAGTTCACTTTGAACTTTTCAAGAGGAGTCCGTGCGATTTATGGGCCCTCCCAGCGCTTCTGGCCATCTTTAATCTCCGCCGATTTGACGGAAGACCGCCCGCCGGGCGATCGCCGGATGAAATATGAAATGATGACACGGGGCGTGTCAGAGTGTTGAACTCTGGGAATATATACCCGATATGCAAATAGTCGCACATAAATCCAGGCATTTAGCATTTAGCGTTGGACGGGCGTGGCTAATATGGCCAGGGGATAATTCATCTGCCAAATTGCCAGCGAATTACAAATTAATTTGGAGGCTCAAGGCGGCAGCCATGAAATTGGGCATTTTGTACGCGGCAATCGGGCCAAATTGAATATTCAAAATTCGCTCTGTACAAAATAATAAATATCGCGGAACTAATTGAACGGGCCCGGGCCTGAGCCGGGGACTGAGTCAATATTTGCATAAATTAGCGACGCTCCGTGGGCCTCACGTGCAGGGCCAGACAATGGCAATAAGTTCCTTGGCCATCCCTGGCTGCCAGGAGCAGGAGCAGGATGCATCCCTTACCGGAACTTGTTTGTTGGCTTAAGCCCTGGGTGTCCTTGTATCCCTTTTCGACGACGGGTGTAATTCTGCGGCAGCGTGACCAATTAATTTGATTGTAAAATGTGAAATTCGTATTAAAATCAAATACAACAAAAATGACAACGCGTATGACGGGAATATTAAAAGGATGCGGATGCCAGCCACCACCGAAGAAGGAAGCGGAAGCCGGGAAGGAACAGTGTCAGGAGCCACCCCAAGGATGCTGTCGCTGACTTTAAAGTCACGCACGGAGTTTGCGCGATTTTTATGATAATTTCTCACAGCGATTGGGTCTCCTCGTCGGCCATCGCTGTGGATCCCATCCCATCCCATTTTCATTTGGCTTTTTCCCTTCCAAACCCCAGCCAGTCAGGCAGATAATGCCGCCGGGTCTGAGGATATTTTCCGCTTGACTTTCGCTCCTTTCTTTCATTTTTTAATAACAACTCAGAGTGCGCAGGTTCGTCATCCGATCGAATCGCTGGGATGTGAAAAAGGTTTGACCCGACTGGGATTTTTTCCAGCTCCGTCTGCGTTTTATGTCTCGTCATCGTGGTTATTGGCGGAAAAGTTTTCAGTTGAATTAACTATTTGCATATTTCGTGAAATTAACGATTGGAAGAATTAGCATAAGGTCGGGTGCAGTCCGGAGGAGACTCTGGGGGAGACTGGGATAACTCCTTGCTCCTTGCTACTTTAGTGGCAATAAAAACGGGATGGCAATCAAAGGGTTGGCAAGTAAGGAAAGTGCCAGGATTTGCCACCAAATACTGCAGGCTTAAATCCCAAATATTACTCCAAAATATATATTAAACTATTTAATCTTTAAAGTATTTCTTCCATGACTTGCAGTAGTAGTAACTGAATAATTCCTACTTCTAACCATAAAGTCCACAAACCAATGTCATGTACCATCAACATAAATGGACGAACTATCGTGCTGGATTCCAGTTATTGACACCAAACGAGCACAGGAGTCGTTACCCATTTGCTACGTCAACAGTTCTAGGGCAGGTCCTGCCTTATCCTGGCCGACACCGAAGGAGGACACACAGCAGAGCACGGACGTGTGCATTATCCTGGCCGGAAGTTATGAGCTCTGAATAAAATTCACTTTATATGCAGACCAATAATATTTCCATTTGGCGAATTGCCCCGGCCAACCCCCGCCATGTCCTGTAGCCTGTAGCCGGGATGTCCTGGCTGGAAGTGGCGCAGCGGTAGTAAAGAACACAGCGGTTTGATTGTGATATCTCCCAAAGGACGCTGGCTCCTGTTCCTGGCTCCTGTTCCTGCGCCAGCCCAAGTTTCATGGCATATGACTTTATGAATGTGAGCCGGCGAAACAAAGACATTTGGTGTGAAGAAATCCGTTTTGGCACTTTCCCGGAAAATTGCCCGAGAATTGTTATGTGCACTCCGTGACCTCCGACCTGCAAAATAGCCCCGGGGCTTTAAGGCGGTCTGGGTTATACTTTAAGGCCGTTCCACCCCTTTTTTTGTGGGTTAATTCTTCTTGTTGGCCATCGAACCCTTCGTTGTGGACCTGCAATTATGCCTCGGCAGGGTCATTAAATCATTCATTCCGGGCCATTTAATAATTTTCGCAACAAAGCTCGCTCTCGATATGAATGGCGCTTCGGAAATGATATGGCAGGGCGTGCGTTCCTGCCTCTCCCCGGGCATAATAATTCATTAGAGTCCTTCGAACCTGGACCTGCTTCGAGACAATAACTTAAATGGAGAACTCTCCAGTGCCCCACCCATGGAATATCCTTCAATCAGCGGCCACAAAGGACCAAATCAGGGGGGTTCCAAAGCGGGCAGAAGGTCAAACATGATAAACGGATATGAGCAAAGGATATTCTTTCGCTTCCTCTTCCGACGGGCCCCCTGTTGAATAATTGCAAGACGCACTCGGCACAACAATTGCAGGATCCTGCAAGGAGTTTAAGCTGTCAATATTTTGACTTTTCCTGCCGCCCGCCCCCGGGAAGTGGGCGTATAATTAATGGACCTACCCCGGCGACTGGTACAAATATTTGGTGAATTGTGAATGCGAATTGCGAGCTTCTGGCAGAAAGGGTTCGACTCTATTGCTTTATTTATGGCGAAATAAATTGAAATGTCAACCCGGCGGGTGGAATATCATATTCGGGCTCAAACTATGAGACCTTCACTGGCATTGTGTCAGCCGGCAATTTCATACTCCATATGGGTCGAGTCGAGCAGTTCCATTATGTTTATTGCGGGTCCGAGTTGGTCGGTCAAGGGAGTTCAATTACACTTTTGAAGAGGCCGCCATAAAGGATGCGGCATTGTCCTGCCGCCTCAAGTGTCCTGGCTCTGGGCGGGACCCGTGGCCATAACCATAACCCCACTTGGACCCCTTAACGATGTGCCAAAGGGTTAGGGCTGGGCTGGCCTTTCCACGAACCAATTCATTATCGAAAGTTGCCAGCCTTTTGGGTGAGGAATGTAATCAGGGAAAAGTATATTACATCAGAGAATTGTGCTAATTTTAAGTATACCATATTATTTATAATGTATCGCTTCTTTTCCCTTTAATATCCCTATAATACCTTGGGGTTTTTCCGATCCTACTTGTGATGCACGACGCTTGGCTATATCTATCGCACATATATCAAATTGTTATGATTTCTGGGCCCAGCCCCAGTTCGAGCTGGGAGCGGTGGCCAGAAGCCTGCCTCGAATTTGGTAGTTAGAGCCATGAATTTATGATATTAATGCCCGGTTATTATGGCCCTCCGCCGGCTACCAGGTGAGTGGGTGCGACGTGAGGCGAAAGGCTGATATGAAATATGACATTTGGTTTTATGGCTTCTTATGTGTCGTGTTATGAGTACGCGAAAACACGGCACTCGCTACCTGTGCCGGGCATGTAATGAGCGTGTAATTTATGAAGGCATATATTAATGTTGCGTACTCGAAAAAATGCTGCCGCTTTTCACTTTATTCAATCATATTTCTAAGTGCTTGTAATGACCTTTCTTTACTCAGGCTGAATTAATTACTATTTCGAAAGCAACAGTCATTAAAAAAGAGGGTTTGTCACACCTCGAACTATTAGCAACGAAATTACTTTAGAGTGATAAGTCTACACCTTTATGTTGCCATATATTTTCCTATATTTTCCTAACCTGATTTGAGCCCCTGGCCTGGTCACGTTCCCCTGAATCCCCTGACTGACTTATAGATTCCACTTTGGCGATGGCAGTTTTGCATTCATTTCGGGCTAATTCATTTTCAATTCTGATTCCACTGTGCAGAATCGTACGTGCTGCAGAATGTGGCAAGGGCATCATCGGTGGCAGTGGAAAAAAGCTGAATAAAAGCACAAAAAAAACAGAACAAAAAGAGAGAGTTTCGCACAGTCCGCGAATTATGAGGAATTGTGTCTAGGCTAGGCCCTGGGCCAAAATGCAAATGCAGTGGAGCCGCGCCGAGCTGCACATGTCCGCGTCCGCAGGGCTCATAAATATGCATTTCAGATGCGGCTCCCTGGCTCCATTGTGCTGCCCACCGCATATTAGTGGCAAATATTGCTGGCCACCGCCGAGGCCGCGCTGTGAAAATGAAATTTTCATTTATGCCTCTAATCAGAGGCATCCAGCCCGGCACAATAATCTGCCACACTTGTCGGTCACATATAATGCCAGGTATTATAATGCCAGGTATTATAATGCAAAACAGATGACAATTATCGCGGCTCGCCCTGGCGGCATCAAAGGGGTGTACATATTTATCAGATCGGGATTTATGGAATGCGGGAAATTGGCGCTATTTAATATATGCATTTGTATAATTTTGTAAGGATAGAATAGTAGATAGATAATAGATTGTTGGGACCTTATATATGTCAGACTGACTCCAAGTCTACAATTGTTTCCGTCTCCAGCCAGGAACTTTATAGGCACTTATTTGGTTGAGGATGATTACATGGCAGTGGCTGAATTCGTACTTGGGAATTTTAGGTGCCCTCCCTGCTAGAAGTTTTATGGTTATTTATGGTAGGCTACAAAGTGGTTCCCTCACTCGTGCCTTGTACCTCCTCTTCTTTATATTTCGAGTTACTAGTTAATTAGTTTACTTTATAATAAATATTATTATATTAAAATATATATTAAGCAAAAGCTATAAAAGGGAAGTGTTTGTTTTAAAGGTTACACTTAATGGAGAATGATTAGAGGTCTTAATTTGTAATTGTACTAGTTAATTAGTTTACTTTATAATATATATTTTCTAGTAAAATTCGTTCTTTTGTTCAGTAAAATATATGTTAAGCAAGAGCTTTAAAAGGGTAGTGTTTGTTTTAAAGGTTACACTTAATGGAGAATGATTATAGGTCTGAATTTTTAACAAAATCAAACAGAATCGGCACTCATTATTTTGATATAATATAATAGTCTAAGCACCTTTTGAAATACAAATAGCACTGCTGTATTCCTGTGATTTACGCTCCGCCTAGTTAGCATTTCTAAAGTTATAATTTCCAAAGTTATATCAAGCTCCTTACCATTCAGGAATCATTCAAACAGCAATCAGTCTTGACTGATACTTGGGCAGGGGAAAAGTTTTTGAATTGTGCAGTGTCGCCCCATCGGCGGAGGCATCTCTCAGGTTGCCAGTTTCAGGGAGTTGCTGCAATGAGCAAATAAATCCACCGCATACAAAAATTTATAACGCCAACTTTTCTCATTAAATTTTATAAAAGGCGGCATATTTTAAACTTTTTCGACAATAACGGCATTATCTCACCTGGCCAAAGGCAGGAGGTGGCCGGGACGGAGCCCCCGAGGCATTGCAGTAGTTGGGCAAGAGCACTCAGGCGGCAACGAAACTTAATTTCTATTCATTTGCTAAAATTCATTCACCGAGCGACAAAGGGGGTGGCCTGGGAGAGGGGGGAGCTACTGCGGCACATACACAGGAAGAAAACTCTAATTAAAATGGGGATACAAATGAATAAGTTCTTCAGCAAAGTTGGGTACCTTTAACTCTGAGAGGCTTTAAGATACTCTTTCAAGATATGTCTCAAAATACAGTTCCCTGTTACTATTATTTTCAGTGTACACATGAGCATGTGAGTGTGCAATGTGTGTGTGTAATGTGTGTGTGCGGTGGGCTGGGTGGAAGGGCGTGAGCGGGATTGGCAAGCAGTCATATTGGCAGCGGAAATGGAAGCGAAACTTTTGTCTTCACACTCGTGGATATAATGCCACGACAGAATGGATGAAATTAAGAAAACTAAAGGTAAGCAGATTAAAGAAGCTCGAACAAAGGGGGCTGGCAACGAGGGGGGCGGGGGGGCTGGGGGTTGACGGGCAAAAAATAGTTTTCCAATTAAACTTTATCCTTTTGCTTTAATTTACCGGTTTCATGCCTTGTCGCCTCTTTCGACCGCAGAGTTGAGCGGAGAAAAGCGGAGCTGCAAGCCGAAATCCCATTTTAAAGTTTTCCATTTTCCATTTTCCGTTTCCCGCTGTCCACACGCCCCCCACTCTCCCCTCACAAAAAATAACTAGGATTTCCTATCTGACTGCTCCTGATTCGGCAAAGTTTTTCAAGATTCTGAAGCGAGGCCCAAACCTGGCAGGGGATAAGCACCGAGCAGGCTCCTTCCTCTCCAGAACCCAAATTGTGATCGAGAACAGGAACAAGATCGAAAGGAAAAGGAGACAAAAACCCAAAGCCCCGAAACCCCGCAGCCCCGCAGCCCCCCTTAAGAAGACCGAAATGAAAAGGGAGAGGCCAAAAATGTGGACATTTTTCTCCCAGAATTGTTCCATGTATTCCCAATATTAATTTGGTCAATTTATATTTTATTTGGAATTTTTAAATTGGTAACGTTTTTCGGGCACATATCGCGCTGACCCATCAGGCCCGAAGGATCACTCCAGCGGATATCTCCCAGTCCTGGCTGCTCCCTCTCCCTTCTCCCTTCTCCCTGTGTGTGCGTGTTAAGTGGCTTAAATGGATCCGGGCACCCGATATCCAGATTGTCATAAAAAAGGCGTGGCGGAGGCTGCTCCCACACACACATTTTGAAAAATATGCTTCCTTTATAGGGACTTTATATTCTTCGGGATTCCTTGAAATCCAGCAGGGCCAAGACTTGCTCTTCTATATTGATCTTTTGTTCTTAAGTTCTCCATACACTTAAGAAATTAGTGGTGTTTTTTATAAAGTTTGAAGTGTATTTGTTTGAAATAAATTATATTTAAGGCACTATTAAAATCTCTATACTTAAGGCAGAGCTTTGATACAAGCATACTGAACCATCCAAAATAATATTAAAAATCATATTTAAATATCTTTAGAAGTTCTCCCATCTGAGAGCTGAGAGCTGAGAAAGCTTACTTAAAGTTTCTTGGAATATTTTTTCAGACTGTTTTCTATTTGAAGCTGAGTTACTTTGATACAAGCACACATAGTAATTTTTAAAGGGTCTAAAATAATATTAAAAAACATATTTAAATATCTTTAGAGATTCTTCCATCATTCTCAGCTTACTTAAAGTTTTTTGGATTAATTTTTAGACTGTTTTCTATTTGAAGCAGAGTTCCTTTGATAGAAGCATACATTATAATCTTTAAATGGTCTAAAATAATATAAAAAAAATATTTAAAAATCTTTAGAAATTCCCCCATCTTTCTCCGATTTTTTAAAGTTTTTTTGAATATTTTTTCCGAGTGTTTTCATTGTTATGGTTATGATATTGTTGCCGCCTTTGCCACTGCCTTCTGCCGCTGGCCGGCAGTCGCATATGAATCCATCCATCCAAAACAGCAGCCGCCGCCGAGCAGCGTTTATCCTCAGAAGGGCAGAAGGGACGGGGACCCGGGTCCGGCCTCATCTCGTCTCATCTGTGCTGTGCCCAGTAGCATGCCAGATAAATCAATGTGTCAACACCTCTTTTTGTGCTGTCAGTTTTTTATGGTTTTCGATGATATTTCGCCTATTGTCAGGCCGGCGACGCACGCGGTAGTCATGCCCAGTTTGCCTGCTGTCCGCTGGCCCATTTGGTTAAATCGCCTTGGAGTTGGAGCAGGAGCAGGAGCAGTGGCTGGAGTTGGAGTTGGAGTCGGAGTCAGTAGCTGCTGACATGGCCATCGCTCAGCGCTTTTTGTCTGGCCTTTAGCACAAGAATTATGGGTGCCCCCTTCCCAGCTTAACCCTTTTGCCGAACCCGGCCAATGATGGAAACATTTCCAGCGATGTGCGGCATCCACTGGCACTCGTACTTGCCACTGCCACTGGAGCTGGGAGCTGGAGCTGCAACTGGATCAATTTCAGCGGCGGAGAGCCGTCTTCCGTCAACCTGGGCCCTCCTTCCCGCCAGCCTTCGCTGCCTTTCAGCCGGCCAGCCTTGCGAAATTTGAATTGTCTGCTTTTTAGCGAAGATTTATGGCAGTCTCGTTAAATTTTAATATAAAATAAAAGTTTTTAGAAATCATGCGAACGTCGGAGAGGCTGACTGACTCCTCTGGGGTTCGATTGACATGCAAAGCGAATTAGCTGGCCATAAATCGAAGGCAGTCCCAAGTGGAGTTAAAATATCTGCAATTATTACAAATTTACAAGTGGCCAACAGCTGGCACTCGTAAAAGTCCAACTCATCAGTGGGAACTACGGCTCCCCGGTAGCTCGAAACTCCTTTGCTTTCGGGCTTAGAGATCCCCATAAACGGCTGGCCTTAAGTACCTCAGATCCACCTCTTTTAGCCAGATCCTAAGTCGATGTTATTGACAATCAAGTAGGGTACTAAAAGGGTGAGTACAGGGGCAGGAAAGGAATTAAAGTAATCCATCGAGGAGTAGAGGATACTTAATCAGTTCAGGTTCTCAAGGGAGATAGATACTTCTTCTTTTGTAATCAAGTCGTGTTTATAGTTCTACAAATAATGTGGATTTCTTACATACCATTTCACAGATATATTGTTGAATCTTCTGCATATAATTTTAGTATAAATTTCACTTTACTTTTCTTTATTAAGAAGTGCTTAAATTTCTTCTTGTGTAACCTTATTATTTCCTTATTTAATTATCCAAATTAAACAATTCCTCGAGCAAGAACAAGATCATCCCCTCGGCCCTTTGATCCTTGATCGATTACCTGCTCCTGCAAACCACATCGATTACCCAGCCTCACCTGCTTTTTGCTCCCACTCGCGAGACCTCAGACCCATTGGCTGACAAATAAAAAATAATTAGGCATTTAGCACGGAGGCTGGAGGGAAGACCAACGCTAACGACGACCGACCAGGAATCTCGAAAAAGTTCAAATAACTCGGGAATTGTAACAAATCATGGCCCGAAGCCCCGGTTCTTGCTGCCATTCGCCATAAATGCGAGCGTTTATGAAACATAATTTGATCGGGCCAAATGCCTCGGTGTCGCATTGACGTTGACACCGGGCCGACAAGATGTCCAGATAGCCCCCCGAAGAGAGTTCTCCGGGGGGATCGCCGGCATCGGCTGGCTTTGAAGACCGCCCCGAAAAACCGCGGAATCAAAACTCCAGGCCTGGGCTTTCTTCTGGCCGCCCCGAAAAAATCTTCCAGCTCGTTTTCAACTCATTTGCGGCGAATATGGGCCACAGTGGGACTTCCTTGGCTTGAATTGGGCATCTGGGAAAAAATAATCTACAAGGGATTAATTTATATTATTTTACCAACAAAAAATTTAAGCAATTGCCTTCTGTGGTTATAAGATTAATCTGTAAGAGCTGAAGAAGTCTTGGTGATAAATTTCAAGAAATAAATGGATTTTTATGTAAGAGAAATATGTTTAATTATTATTTTAGCTCGAAAGATAAAGCCTGGCTTACAAAAATAGAGAAACAATTGCCTTCATTGGTCATAATATTAATTTGTGAGAGCTAAAGAGTTTTGGTAATATTTTCATGGAATAAATGGCTTTTTATGTCACAGAAATATTTATAATTATTATTTTAGCTCGAAAGATTAATCTTTGCCAACGAAAAAAGGGATACAATTACATATTCTGAACATAATAATAATCTGTAAGAGCTAAAGAAGTTTTGATAATAAATTTAAAAAAATTAAATGTGTTTTTATGTAAGAGAAATTTATATAGTTATTATTTGAGCTCGAAAGATAAAGCTTTGCTAACAAAAAAAGAAAAACAATTACATATTCTGGGCATAATAATAATCTGTAAGAGTTTTGGTAATAAATTTCATGGAATGGTTATTTTATGTAAGAGAAATATATATAATTATTTGCAAAAAAAGGAATACAATTACATATTCTGAACATAAGAATAATCTGTAAGAGCTAAAGATGTTTTGGTAATAAATTTTAAAGAATTAAATGGTTTTTTATGTAAGAAAATAGATCGCAAGGTAAAGCTTTGCTAACAGAAAACTAGAAACAATTATATATTCTAGATATAATATTAATATGTATGAGCTGAAGAAGTTTTAATGATAAATTTCATTGAATAAATATATGAGAAATATATATAATTATTATTTTAACTCACAAGATAAAGCTTCTAGCACAAATAATTATACCAAAAAATCTAACAAGCAATATCTTGTTTTTCCTTCTCCGGAAAATGGGTTGTTCCAGTGGAAGTTTACCTGTACTTAGTGTAGTTGATGCCGGGCTGCTGCTGGAGTTGCTGCCGCTGTCTTGCCGGCTCGTGTTGACGACGTCGACGACACATAAATTGCGATTAAAATGATTAATGCTCAGCGCACGGCGCAATGTTAATTGCCGCCGCTCCAAACTCCGCTCAGAGTCCCGCTCGCAGCTCTGATCTGCGGCTTAGTGGCTATAAGGCTTAGCGGCTATATGGTTGCTATTTGCATAAATTTGTTTTGACGCTTGTAATGAGCTGTTTGTGGCATTTTCACCGGCCCCTATCGGAAGAGTCTTATCGGCGAGACAATAATTTCCATGTTGGCTTTTTAATGTTTTCTTCGGGCTTTTCCTTCCCCGGCATACATATTTGGAATTATTATAAAGCATCTTCGGGCGGCGGACTTGGCTAATCGGCGGCTGGCCATCGCTTTCGAACGGAAGTTGCCGCCGGTTTTGGCCAAAACAATTTTGGGATCGGACACTCCTCTGGATGAATGAAATTCATAAGCGCCAAGTGCTACTTATACGAAGTTAGCTGGTCTTTAGCGATTCTACGATCAGATAGAGAAGCTATGTTTATTTTGCATCTTTTTTGGAAGAGGTTCTTCGGCGAATTGGGTTGCAAAAAGTTGCGAAAGTACTTAGAAAATATATGGCTAATTTAATATATGATAATGAGAAGAAACTCTTTATTCAGAGATATTCGAAGTACATCTCTCTTGTGGTTAAGATGTTTTAAGTATAAAGTATTCTAAGCATAGAATATCTTATAGAATAGGGTTATTTTAATCAATACTTCATTGCATTTTAATTTAAAAATAACAAAGGAATTTATATTTTCAATGATTTCTTTGTTTAATTGTGAAGAATTTAAATACAAATCGAATATGTTTGTACAATCATCAACTAAAATAGATAAATTCAATTCAGATTTACCTATAAATGACTACGTATTCAGTCCCTATACCCATCATCGAGTGGGCGTGAGTTTGGGCTTTTAAATGTTATGATGGCTATGGAAATACATATCGGAACGATCCACAATTTGTCAACAGACCTCAGGCATTTAGCCATTCAGTCGGAACACGATTGAGGCCTGTTCCCAAAGCGATCGCATTGATATGTAAATCGCATGTGCCCATATTGTTTATGGCCTCCGATGCCTTGGCAAGTTGTTCAATATCTCTTCTATATGGCCGCCTCCCATAAGCATCTGTCTATTTGGAATCTAACTGAGGGGATCTGGGTGTGTTCCGGTCGAGAGCCATTCTCGCTGCTCACTCAGTTGGCTTGGTTGCGAACAATTGCAACAATGTAAGTCAATCAACTGCTGGCTATTGGGAATTTTTATATTTAATTTAGTATTTCCGTTATTAAAATCAAAATAAGACCGTTTAGAGCTCACCTGCACAATAATTTACGGGCTGCACCCTTAAAGCAGCCGCCGCCTGCCATTGTCGCTGATGTTGCTGCTTACACAAGCAACACATACGAAATTTATAATCACAATAACAGCAACATGAACAATAATATTTGTTAACGCTCGAATAGAGACGCGCCCAATAATTTTATTGAATCCCCAATCGCCACACACACATAGAAGTTCCATTTGAGAAACAAAACAAAGTAGAAAACAAAAGTGGAGGCGCACAGATACAGAGATACGGAGATACGGGGATACAAAGATACACTTGCGGCACACAGTAGCAGAATGCCAAGAGATTCGGATTCGGACTCGATTCGATGCGTTTCGTTTCGATTCGCGTGAATTTCGATTTTCATAAAATTAATGAATATTTAAATTGAGTGTTCCATGCAAAATGCCGCCGGAAACGCGCTTTGCTGGAGCCACCTGTAGTTGTATCTCGGCCGCTGTATCTGTAGCTGTGTCTGTTTACCATCGGACTGGCTTGGCCGGATGCCCACCCACACACACACAGCTCGATTTCTTTAGATTCGATTCTGCAGATACTTCTGCATATATCTGTAGATACATCGATTGGGAGACAACTGCGAGTCGCATTCCGTATTCGCCATGCTTTTGGCTTGATTCAAAATTATTCTCCATCTCAATAGCTTCTTCATTATTAAAACATATATGGAAAAGCGATAAATATATTTTATAAAGAGCTTACATATATTTAAGATAATCAAATAAATATTAATACATTATAACAATACCTAATAAGAGGCTCTGTAAAATCTTCATATATTCTATTTCTATTCACTATTCTTTTTTTCAATTCCAACTCTTAATTAATTCAATAGCTTCATTATTAATTGGTTCTTAAATTAAAAACAAATAAAATATATATGGAAAAGCAATCAATATATTTTATAAAGAGCTTACATACATTTAAGATAATCAAAAAAATATTAATACATTATAACAATACTTACTAAGGGGCTTTGTAAAATCTTTATATATTGAACTATTTTTTTCAACTCCAAAACTTTCTTTAAGAGTAGTTTGAAATATGATTTCAGAGTTGGAAATGCAAGCAAACATTTATTTTAAATATCTCTTTATTTTCCAAGTGTACTTACCTCCTGTTCCCTAGTTTTTTGCTGTTAATTTCTGGAGGATCAGACAGTGATTTGTACAAATTTGTTTGGCCGCCGCCCCGTTGGATGGGCACATGAATGAGCTTCGATCACAATAAACAAACAGTTTCACAGTTAATAATTTGATCTTGTACAGATACGCACAGATACGCACTCGGTGATAGCTCCTTGGCCACTTTCCCCCCTCTCGTTGGCTGTCTGGTCTATAAACAGAATTTTTCATTCACTGCTTCTCGACCGGACATATAGCCAGCCGCCCACGCCCGCTCGAGAATCGAGATCCGAATCCCGATCGGCGCTTCCCGGCCCTCGATCGCCGACGATTTGTGACGCCAGTTTAGAGGGAAGTACAGTGATTCCTGGATTAAAAAAAAATATATTTAAAGTAATACTTTCTAGGTATTTATTTTTAAATGAATTGTAGATCTCATTAAATTAAATTACACAATTTTAGGGGAGGATTTTCCGGGACAAACCTATGGAGCATTTGCTAAGGATCTCCTCAGCTACCCTTTTACATTTAGGCTTTTATTATATATTATATATTATATATATTACATAACATATTTTTATATATATTATATATTATATTATATACTCTATGTTGTATGTATTTAAGTATTTAACCGAATTTCAAACCACTGTGCCCCAGGAGGCACTACAACATCTCGATTGGGTGGCTTTGCTGATTTAGTTGAGGGCGGGACTTGGGCCAAGGGGTTTGCCATAGCATAGATCAATTCCTTGACAGTCGCCTGGCCGATTTGTTTTCGTGTATTTATGGCCGATCTCTATATGAATGAATGGATAATTCCTTGCTAGTTGTACCGACTTGATGGATTAATGTAAAAAAAGCGGCACCCCTTTAAGGGAGATGAGTTAGGACTCCCCGGCCAGATGGGCTTGCAACACGAGATCGACTCACCTGGGGTCATTACGGAAAATTTGTTAAATTAGTGTTTACTCCCACCGCCTCCAGATGCCTCGTTGACTATAATGAATGGGGCTGGCGCTCCTCTGTTTTCCCCTTGGATTTGTTTGTCCAAACAGTTTTCCGCGATGACAGCGCAGGTTTTGCCTCCACCTTTGATGTTGCTGAATGGTCTTCTGCTCATATCGGAGCAATATTAATTGCCATTATCCGATGATGAAAATGTTCTGGCCTCCTTTGAACTGGCGCCGATCGAATGCCTGGTCTGGGTTTAAATGCAAACAGTTTGTGTTTACTTAGCATATTTCTCATCTTAACCGATGAAAGGTAAAAACAAGGGGTTTTATAAATACAAAATTAAGGGGAAAAATATAACAAAATATATATAATAAAGAATTTTTGTTAAAGAATTGATACCCTGGAAATTGCTTCTCTCCTTCGATTATTTCCCCCCGATCCTTGCTTTTTTTCCCATAATCTCAGGCCAGTCCACCTGACGAACTCGTCGGCGACATTGAAACGAAAATTGCTGCGTAAATTTGTACAAGTTGGCATCATGTTGCCGGCGGCAACGATCGCTGGATGTAGTGACAATAATTGCGATGCAGTTGGCATGATTAAAGACCCGCGGCCCCGAGGTGGCCCAATGCTCGATGACCCAGCTTGACTTGGCTTGGCTTTCCTTATTTTTTGCGGCAATAGAACTCAGAGAGCCGAGAGCCAGAACCCAAGAACACAGGGAACCCAGAGCTGGTTGGGCCCGGATTGCGGCTATTGTTCGGTGTCCGTGTCGCCAGTGTCGCCGGAGTTGGCTCTAACCATGGCCAAAGCAGCGCCTTCGCCTTCGCCTTCGATTGTCTTGTAGACGACGTTGTTCGAATGAAATTCACGGCTTGTATTTCGTTACGTTTCGTTTACTTTTCTGGTTGCCACTGGCGACTTTTTGCTGCTGAACTCGCCAGTTGCCGATGCTGCAGTCCTGCTGCACCTGGAGAAAAGCGGAAAATGCTGAGAGTCAGTTAATAAAAGATATATAAGTTTAATGCTTAAGAAAGCAAGTAATCCATAACAAAATCAGTTTGGATTGGATACAATACCAAAGCAACAGCTTTCCATAAAGAGAGCAATACCTAATTTTGGTAATCAGGAACAGAAGAATATTTGGCATTGCCTTGATAGAACTTCTTATAAATCCAAGATATCTAACCCATTTTTATATTATTCTTGACTCTAATTTATCAGTTTCCAAATAATCCATAGGATACCCCCTTTTTCTGACAATTTCTCTCCGTGTGGGCATTGTTCTTTGCATTCTCTGGGAAAGCCAGCAGCAGCAATAGTCGCCTGCTAATGACAATCTCATAGACGTTTCCGCAGTTTGTCCAAGCTGTTTGTACTCTGTCCAAACGAACATGATTTGAAACACAATTTTTTTGGTTTATCCCAACTGCCGACTGCCTACTGCCGACTGCCAAGACGATGGCGTTGTAATAGTAATAGGAGCCGGAGCCGGAGCCGTAGCCTTTCGACTTTCGGTGGCGCTTGGGGCAACACGCACCGCCGACAATGACAATCGATTAGGGAACGGCTGGGCCATGTCCTGGCCAACTGGCGAACGGAGAACACTCCGCGGCTCCTGCAATTCCGACTGCAGCCGGAACATGCCCGGGATGTTAGGAATTTCAGCGAGTTGTGTTGCACTGACAACGGCAGTAGCAGCAGCAGCAGCAGCAGCAGCAACTGCAGTGGCAACCTGTTGACCCGCAGCAGGACTATTCCTGGCCAACTTCAAAGTATCCCGAATCCCGGGGATCAACCCGTTGCCCCACAGTAGCCAAAGTATCACTGCTCTCTGATTTTGCCTATTTAAAAATGTATTTTTCTCAAATTAAAGCCGGGGCCAATATCGGTGTCTGGGCCCAGACCATTGTTCATTGCCACTTCATCATGGGCCAGGCTTGGATGTTGCTGCTGTTAGTCGGCAAAATATTCCAGTGGCAACTTGTGCTGCTGCTGCTGCTGCTGCTGATGTTGCAGTTGCAGTTGCTGTGCTCATTGCAGTTGCAGGGACAAGACAACCTCCAGACAATGTTACTTGTTGTTGTCGCTGTTGTTGCTGCTGTGTGTGGCACCTTGCTGTTGTTGTTGTTGTTGTGGCTGCTGCTGCTGCAGCCTTGGTTATCGCCTCTGTAAGTGGCAATCCGAAACAAGTGTCAGATACGCACGATAGCGAAAATGACTTAAATCGAAAAGTGCAACAAATGCCAAGGACTCAGAGGGGGAAATGGGTGCCAATATTAACCAGAAATAATAGTACTTTTTTATTAAGAATATTATATCTTTGAAATTCTAAGAAAATAAGCAATGCCTCCTAATATATATAGTCATAAAAATTAATGGAGTATTATTACTTAAGCCTAGAATGCGTATATTGTATGTAATTAAAATTGCGAGGTATATTAAAGTTAGAAACACATAAACTGAAGAGTAATTTATAGTTTAAAAGGTAAATAAAATATATTAAAATGTATTTAAAAAGAAGAACTAATTCCAAAGAATAAATGTAGGTAAGGTAAGTAAATAAAATATATTAAAATGTAATTAAAAGGAAGAACTGATTCCAAGCAACAAATGTAAGTAACGAATATCTATCAATCCTAAAATAATTTTCTTTTCCTTCTACGCCTCAAATAGCTCCTATATATTTATGTTCAGCCAGTACATACCATCCTCCGATTAGATGACATAGCCGAAGGAGACATCAAAACCATGTGGGAATCGCATGTACTTTAATCTGCGACTGGAGCTGGCTCCACTGGATTGGATGGAGCGCTCATTACCCTTGGATGTCTTGGCACCGAGGATGCTGCTTGAGGAATCTCCTCCATCTCACGTTCGTCTTGGCCAGTTTATGGCAGCCATGCTCCGAGCCGACGACGACGACGATGGCCGATGTAGAATTTCAACCATATTTAAATTATGGAAAACATAAGCGAGCATTTCTGAAGCGACGAACATGAACAAAATCAAAAATTCCAACAAGTTACAAAAATAACTTGCAGCAGTGCCCACTTAAAGCCCGCTTAAGGCGACCAGCAACTACGGCGACAGAATGCTCCGACGACGACGACAGAACAACAGCAACAACAACAACAGTTCCAGGGGCGGTGGGGAGGGGGGAGCGGTAAGGGGAGCTGGGGAGGGGAGGAGGGGCTCTGGCAGACGCAGAAGAATTCGCATTCGCGCTCATTGCAACAAAAGACAGAACAGGAGACTCGAGCGGAGGCAGTACAACTCTCCTGAATCCTTCCGCCAGGAGCGGACTTTCTAGGGGCCTGACTTGGGGCGAAAAAAAAGGGGGATTTACTTAAAAATCGTTGGGAAATCGAAAAGGTAGTCCTTTATTATTAAACCCCTATTATAATTAATTCCCAGGTTAAATACAAATGCCATTAATAGCAAGACGCAGTAAAATGTTATTTATTTATTAAATATTTTCAGCCAGAGAAGGCTTTGTAATTTAAATATTCTTAAGAAAAATACAACTAAGTTACTTAAATTTGTATTATCCAGACTTGCAAAGAAAATTCTAATTTTGCATTTTAAAAGAGAAAAAAAAGAATGCCTACGTTCCTACTTCCTTCGGCCTATTCCGCTCCTGTTCACGATTTAAGCCCGGCTGAGCTTACACTCGCGGCAACAAATGAAGCTAACAACTCGGACGGCGTCTGGCAGTCGTCGATGTCGACTTGGCCGCCGTCTTCTGAGCCATCTTCGTACTCCGCTGCCCGCTGCCCGCTCTCCACTCTCCACTCTCCACGCTCCACTCTCCGTTCTCCATTCTCCGTTCTCTGCGGCGGCAATGCGATTGGCTTTGCCTGCGGCTTTAACACTGCCTCTTGGCCATCTCGCTGTGGCAGCAACAATTGCGAATAGCAGAGCGGCGGGGGAGCGGGGGAGGAGGCTGCGGAGGGGCAACAACAAACTGGCATGGCTGAGGAGCTTACAACGACAATTATAAAATGATGACAATAACAACAAACATGCGATGACGACGGTAAGGCCGGCTCAGTGAGCCTGCCTGCGCACGAAACTCTCACGATCTGGACGATTGGCATTGGGAGCCAGGATCGAGGAGCCCAGCGGCAGGGAGCGGAGCTCCAGGAGATGCAGCCTCGTCAGGATGGGGCAGTGGGAGGGAGGGAATGCCGGGAATTCGCCGAAACAGCCCACGAACTGATCGTCGTCGCTGTTTCGCCAGCGACAAATGTGTTTTCGATTGGCTGGTGGCCCTTTTCCCAGTCCCCCGATCCTCCCGATCCTCCCGATCCTCCTGGCCATGTAGCTCTGGGCCAGGCATTTAAGTCGGCGCCAGAGGCGGCAATAATGTGCAACACACAGCACTAGACCAGGCCCAACTTGCCCCACTCCACCCAGGATCGGAGTCAAAAATCGAAAATTAAAATTGTTATCCCTGGTACTCAGTAGAGGCAAGGGTAAGTGGAAAGTGGGGGTTATCCTTATTTATATATATCATATTTTTAATTTAAAGCTGTATCTTATGTTGTTGTTTTAGATATTAAAAGTGGGGAAAAGTTATATTTTTAATCAATTTATTTATCTCTCAAAAAGGTAACTATTTGTAACTAAACTTATACTTTTTCCTGGAATTTTATTGTATTTATTGTATTAATTGCTCTCCAAATTAAAAGGTATCCCTTGTTTCAATCCCATATTAGCCAGAACGTGTTCTAAGCGACGCCTAAACTGGATCCTTGGGGACTCGACTGCCACTTGTTGCGATTAATCGCCAGATCGACGCTTTAGTTAATTCCTGCCAACCGCAGTCAGCAGGCGCCGAGTGTGTGGGTGGCTCAAAGGCAGAGGATGTGGCCTGGACTTGGCTAAGACTCTGCCTCTGGATGTGGACTTGATCTCGTTTCTGTTAATTGCCACAACTTTTATGAGGCGCAATTGGGCCGAGGTGGGCCGAGGTGGGCCCAGGTGGTGTGCAGGTGGTGCAAGTGGTGCAGGCGGTGGTGGCGCTTGCCCCATTTGCATATGTCTTCGATGCGATCGCTGGGTAGTTGTCCATTTTATAATTGGATAGTTTGTCACCGCGCCGGAGCCCCGGACTTCCAGGGGGACAGCCGTAGGCGGGCCAGGCATTTGCTTAAAGCTCAGTGGCCACTGGCTGCGTCTCGAGATGGTCAAGTTAATATGCATATTAGCCACGAAGACAAACCGGTTTTCAGCCGGAAAAAAAAAGGAGAAATCCAAAAAGATACCAGGGGTTTTTCGAGGCAGAAGGATCTTAAGTGTATTTATTATCGAAACCGTAAATTTCAATTCTTACTCTAAAGGGAATTTTATTAATACAAATAAATATGAGGGCAATAAATCAGGAGCAGAGATTCATTAGCTAAAATAAAGCTTATTAATGCACTCTTAGATTTTTATATATATTAAATACTTGGCCCTTGAGAAAAATGTGTCTATTGAAGACTTGCCAACTAAAGGGTATACTATTATGATATGTAATATTTAAGTTTAAAAAATCCTGATTGTTTACTTTAACGAATTAATTAAGCGTACTTACAATTTTTAGTATTTATTTAGTTATACACAATTTTATAAAAATGATTTCAGCTTCTTCGCTTCAGTGAAAGACTTGCATCTGTCTGTGCCTTAAAAACTGGCTTGGCCACTAAGGAAACAGACATTTTTTAAATATATATATACGATCTGCAGACACTTTATTGAGGCTGAATTTGTTTATCTCGCATCCTTGGCTCTGAATAAATCTCTGGCATATATTTTTGGTGTATCCGAGAGATAAGGATCCCGTCGGGTGCGTCGTCCTCCGCGCTGCGATTACTTTATCGACATCCTTTGGGCACCAGCTGGAACTCATTCATGTTTAGTCTGCCCGGGGAGAGGACAATTAAAAGCTGAGCTGGGCATTGAACTGTCACAATCGTTAAAAGAATGCTTATAACATAATATGCCGGCGATCGTTGTCGCAGATGCAGATGCGGCCAAGAAGTGCATTTAGTATATAAGCCAGGTCCGCAGGAGCTGGCCTCTGCCCACTTTGTTTTCGTATAATAATTTCATTTTATTCTCAGTCCCAACACCGATCCCAGCCCAGAGGAGAGGCCGGGCCCAATGGCAGTCGCAGTCGGAGACTATCGCAACATACGGCGATGTCCAATGTTATGTTGTCACGATATCAAAGCATTTTAATTGGCCGATTTATAGATTTAATTACGTATTCATGCGAAACATCGAATCCGTGATTCGTAAAAACACACACCGCGGCCCCCAATCCGCGAAATGAACCCGCCGACGAAGAGATAAAGATACAGACCCAGCAGGCCCAAGGAGAGCGGCCGAGGAGGAGTCCCAGCCCAAGATCAGAGCCTGATTTCTGCCCCGGCAACGCAGCAGATCTTTACGATTTTGAATCTGCCGAGGATGGGGCAATTGGTATGGGGGCTCCGAGTGGGAGGGGCTGGGGCCACGATCCCTTCTACTCATTTATAGGGAGTACTGAAAAAATATTTAAGGAAAGTCAGCCCAGGGAACACGAGCAGGAATAAGCTTTTTAATTAACAAAGCAAAGCATATACTCATCTAGTGCACCTTTTAAATATTTCTTTTAATTTTTGCCTCTATGTTGTTGTAATAAAAAGTGCACCAGGAATTGAATAGTATTATTAATCATTACATTGTAGGTATATCCCTTGATGGTTTTATAGTTATTTCCAAGCCTTCAAAGTATATAAGTTCTGACTCGATCTAGTACATATTTTTGTGGAGTATTATGCATTTTTATGGACTACTATTTTCATAATTTAAATATATATAATGATATTATTTCAAGGCTCTTTATAATTTATGCACTTGCTTAACTACTTTCTCAAGTGTTTCGAAATACATTCAGTAATTTACCATATGTTTTGGATATCTTCTCTTCCTCTGAGCATAGTATCTCAAATAAAAGTTGGTCCATTTCAAAGATGCAATCTCCTGAGCCGAGCGCCACACGCCGCCGACTTGAAATGCAGCAAACCTGGCCAAGACTGGCCGAATTGGTAAGGGCCAGCTTGTGTGCTCTTACATATTCATTTGTGGCGAGGCATAAAAAAGCCCCATAACAAATTTGTATTCGTGGCATATGCGGGGAAAGCCCCGGCAGGCTCCACCTCTCCTCCCCCCGCTCCTGCTGCCGAGCTCCGGCGGAGGCGTGCGCAGAGCCATTTATGAAACCATTTCGGGGGCACATTTCATGCGCCGTTTTAATATCTTTATTGGTCATCATCATCGGCCGTTGTCATTAAAAATGAGAATAATAAAATCATAAAGCCTCGTCGGAACTCGGACCTGGCCAGATCGCCGGACAGCCGGACAGACAGACAGCCAGTTTGGACAGTCGTCAATCGACGGCAATTTCTGTGTTGATGATGTTGTGCAAAAAGCGAAATTATTAAATTTTGTGCCTGCCTCGCATTTTTAATGCGTGTGCGCATTTTAATTTCCCCGCTCGGCCAGCTCACGTATCTGGCCCCAGCTGGGCCTTGTCACTGCTCCCCTACACGGCACAAAATAAGGGGTAACAAGTCTTATTTACTTACATACTTTATAGTAGAGAATGCGAAAAACAGGATACTTTGAGTAATATCTATAGACAATAAACCCCTAAGGAGTTAGCTAATATCATTTATAAAAAGGAATTTTAATTTGTAACCTATCTCTAGAGATACTGACTTTATAATTGTAATATATTAATCCCTTAATATATTTTTAAAATAATTTTTATTGTGTATTTTTAGGCCGTTCGTTCGGCTTGAAATCGGACTCAAATCGGGCCCGAGTTCTGGGCCACTTAATTAGAATGAGTTCGCTGCGAAGAGTTGGCCATAATGTGGCCATAAATTATGCATAGCAAGTGCGGCTGTTCCCGCACTTTTCCAGCCAAAATTTACAAAACGCTGGGACATAAAGCCACCGAAATTATTCAATATGACAGTCGGACATGACAGTTGATTTAAGAAATTTCATCATAAATGTCAAAAGCGAATTGCTCGGCTCGTAGATCTTATCCTCGTTTTCCTTGGGCCCGCGGGTGGAGCTGTCCACACGATTTCGCGGTTTCTGGGCCATCTGTGGCCGGTAACTGCACATTTCTTGGCCGTCGTGCCAAAATGTTAATATGCCGGCCACTCGGATTATATATGGATGTGCGTATTTATATACAGAAAGTGTCGTCGTAATAATTTCACGAATTTTACTGTGTGAATTCCATCAAGTCAATCGGATAATGCGTCAATCGAAGAATCAGTCAGTGGGAATTGCGTAAAGTCGTGGGACTAGAGATCATTAAATATAGCAAGTAATTTTATAATATTATGAAATACGTCCATAAATAGAAGCGATGATGAACTTAGTCTGTGAATTTAATTAGATATTTTCTTACTTATTTGATTTATACAGATACTTTGTTAAAGGTTCTTTCTTAGTCAGTGGAAATTGCGTTAAGTCGTGGGACTAGAGACTGTTAAAAATAGCAAATAACTTTAAAACATTAAGAGATACGCTCATAAATATAAGTGATGATGAACTGGAATTAGTCTGGGGATTTAATTAGAATTTTTTTAAGTTATTTTACTGATACAGATACTTTATTATATATTTTCAAACTTGTTCTTTAGTTCCCTGTAATATCTTGTTGTCAGAAAACATCCTCAAAGATACTGTAGAAGTGATAATGAATTGGAATTAGTCTGTGGATTTAATTAGATATTTCCTTAATTATTTTATTGATACAGATACTCTGTTATAGGTACTTTCTCTAAACTCAAGATTCTGTAATATATATTTTTAAACTTGTATCGTTTATGGCCATTTACTTTAGTTCCATGTAATATCTTGTAGTGAGAAAACACCCTCAAAGATACTGTAGAAGTGATAATGAACTGGAATTAGTCTGCGAATTTAATTATAATTTTTTTAAATTATTTTACTAATACAGATATTTTGTTAAAGGTTCTTTCTTCTAACTCAAGGTTCTTTAGTATATATTTTTAAACTTGTAATGTTTATTGCCATTAACTTTAGTTCCAAGTAATATCTTGTAGTGAGAAAACACCCTCAAAGATACTGTATTCACTTAAGACCCCTCAAATCGTTTGGTTTATTCGGCATCTCCTCAAGTGTGATATATTGAATATCGGCAGAAGCTCCGCAAACAAGTCCCAAGAACGAATCGACAGTAATTGTGTTGACTTTAACCCTTTGCCCGATGAAGCCAGAACGCGATACTTCCCGTTTGTGCCACCAAAAGAATCTCTCCCCGTATCGAGTGTCAGCGAGGGGAAGTCCCTTTCTGCGCCTTAATAACCACAATGCTGGGAATTTTGACAAATTGTGGCTTCGTGTGTTAGCCGGCGTTTAAGCAAATTGACCGCATATCAATTATGAAATTGAAATGTGCGAAAGTGCAGTGTCTCCGGGGAGAGCGAAGCCTCTGTCAACAGCAACAGCAACAGCTCATTATGCAATAATTGAAGAGGTTTGGGCTGAAACCGAAGGTGGAGGGATCGATTCGCGCCACGGCGATCGATTTCAGGTGCATCCGGTCGAGAGCGGGGCGGGGCCACGCCCTCCCTGGTCAGCGGTCAGATATATGTGAGTACTTGCCATATGCCGCTCTGCGGATATGAGTGCAATTGTTAACCCCCCTGGGCTTTTGTTGTCGCTGCCACTGTTGCGTGTCTGCGCTGTGTCTGTGTCTGTCGCGGTACACTGCAAGAAAGGAGATAAATAAAATAAATTTTAAAAAATATATACAATAAAAGAAAACCAACTAGAACGAATTATATGTGAATCTAACCTTATTATACTTACTCTCTTGTTTTTATTAAAGAAACAGCTGCCTGTTGTGGCTCTAACTTATTGTAATAAAATATAGAAATATTTGGGAAATTACCTGGTTATTACCTGGAGTATATAACACTTTCTCGCTGTGTAGCCAGCCGTTTGGGCTTTGTTTTTGCGAATTAACATATCATTCCCGCCGGGAGGAAGACCTTTTGGGTGCGGTCGATGTAAATCAGAGCGCACATTAATTTCACAACTTTGAGTGCGAGTTCCAGTTCGAGTCGGCAGGAAGTCGCACGCTGAAAGCCTGTAATTGAATATGACGAGTGCAGTTCTCTGGAGGGTCAAAGGAAGCTCTGTCTCCAGCTCCGGCTCCAGCTCCAGCTCCGACTGGTGGTCACTGCCAGAGGTCAACTGGCAATTGTGCTCGGCTTCGGCCTCGGCCGAATGGGTTAAGTAGTTGGCAGTGAGTATTCCCAGCGGAAATCAACATCTTTGATTTCAGCATATCAATTTCCCGAGAACGGGAACGGGAAGGGTTCGGGAACTCCTGTGTCTGTTTAATCAACGTCGACGACTGTAAACAACGGTCAACATCTAAAGTTTCCACAACTCGAGGGGCGGAGAAAGTGGCAGATTGCTATTTGCACTTGGCCCACAACTCAGGGTATTCAGGAGATATACGGATATTCCACTCACTGTCGAGGCATCAAACATCTTGGCTTCTTGCAGTCCTGTTCTTCCAAATATTTGCTCTCAAACACAGTCCACAATGGCTAAACAAAACACAGAGGACACGGGATGGAAGGCATGTATATTTACGGGCACATACACATAATAATAATATAATATTTTGTCTTGGCTGAGAGAGGGCGGGTTGACAAGTAGCTGGGAAAGCTGTATAAAATATAATTAAAACCTTTGTAGGACTTCTTTCACTTTTTCAAATAAATATGTGACTATCCTCAATGGAAACTTGTATTTTTTGTGTCTCAATAAACTCTTTGAGCTGCCCGGAGTCCGAAAAATATCTCGAATTTCGGTTGTCCTATTTTTATTGCCAGCAAATACCAATCGAGAATAAATATGCATATCTATGAGGTATTTATTTTATGGGAAGCTGCCCTCCCAGACCAGAAACACTCATAAATGGGAGTGGATGGGCGAAGTTCGCACTTGCAACTGCAATTACAATGGACGCAATTGTGTGGGCTGTTGCTGATGATTGCTTCATTGTGGTCTTTGTGAACTGACGCACAATATAATGTGCCCCGCCCACGGAACGGGTCTGGGAGGATATTATTTGCTGGCTATAATCGGGGGGTAAGGCGGGACGAGGAGAGCACAAACCTACACTTAACGATAAGCCTCGCTCCTCCCAGCGACTCGATCCGTTTCGAGGATAATTCGGGCATACATATTTGCTGTCGGGGAAGTGGGGGAAGTGGGGAAGTGCAGCTAGTTTGCGGCTGGCGATATGCAAATTTCTGATATTGATGCATTGATATAACAATCAATATTTAAATTGCCTCCCCGAATGCAGTCGCTTTGATGATTTGACTTGCTGCCCGTGTGTGTGTTAGCCGGGCCTAAAAGACAGCCTGATTGCAGGCAACAACTGGGCAGGGAGAGTGCATATTTCGGAGGATACACACAAATATTGGCATTAAGTAAGGGAAATGTACGAACTTAAATTCCAGTAGCTGCTGGTGTACCATCGATTCCTTGAGTGATATTGATATGACTGGCAGCAGGCAGCTCTAAGCCAACTGCCGGTGGCAAAGTAACAAAGTAATTATGAGAGTTTGTCTAATAGGCTTAAAAACGACGCCACTGCCAGGGCCAAGAGAGGGTCATGCCTGAGCAGTGCCGTCAAGACCGAGACGGAGGAAGATATGGAAACTGAAACTGAACCTGAAAGCCCTGGGCAAGTGGAGAACAAGAAGGCCCGAAGGTGAGGCAGGCGAAAGAACATTAAGACAGAAGGGTTAATTAGAAGGATAATTAGTGCGTAATCCGATATGTCAACATCGGAGCGAAGGCTCGGAGTCCGCTGTGTAATGAAATTTGGCGACGAAGTGGAAACTTCTGGGGTGGAAACGGGAAAGCCGGTCGAGAAAAGGGGAAAGCCAGCTCCAGACCGAGTTCAAATGCCCAGAAAATTATGATGTTAAGCCTGGACAGGTTCCCTTGTCTTTATAAGAAATAACTCCACCCATCTGAGTGCTGGAAATGGAACCAGTCGCTTCCCTCTGACCAAGTCACGATGACTCTTGTGTTGTGAGTTTTTAGTGTCGCCTTAAATTATGCACACAACATTCGGGCCACAAAAAAATTATGAATAACCATTCGCCGCAGGTGGAGAGGAGCCCAGGTCCCGGCAACCCAACCTCTGGGATCCCGGGGCGAATCGAACCCGATCCCCGCGTGCTGCTTTATGGCATTGGGCGCCACCCAATTAAAAGGCACTCGCCGGCCATTAAAAATCGGGGCCCGCGCAACATTTCGCCGTCTTTTTTGCAATTAGAGAATTATTAAAGTGTCGTTAAACGGCCGCGGAGCCTGGCATATGAATCATGCCACTTTTATGACGACTGTCAGGGCTCGTGAGTATTTATGACCTGGCACAATGGCCATAATATGTGGGCCCGAGGAAGGGGAAGGCGGGGGAGATATTCGTGGAACCAAGCTGCGGATATAGCCAATTCTTGTAGCAATGAAAGCAGCTCTAAAAGTACACGAAGTATGGTAATTTAAACTAGCTCCTCTTCTACTATTCAACTTTTACTAAATTATCTTGGCTTTAGTTCACATTTTGTTTTAAGTTTCTAGTACAAGAATTTTTAATTTATTTTCACTATTATGATTAATTTTAGGAAGGAAAACTATATGATAATAAGTTCCTATTCTACTATTAACCTGTTACTAAATTATCTTAGCTGCAGTCTTCATTTTGATATAAATTTCTAATACAATAATTACTAATTTATATGCACTATTATAATTAATTTTAGGAAGGAAAAATATATAAAAATAAGTTCCTATTCTACTATTATTCTGTTAATAATTACAATTATTAATAATTTATTTGAACTATTATGATTAATTTTAGGAATACCTTTCCCAAAGAGAAACCTCCATAAAAGCAGATCCTAAACGAGTTCCTCTTTAACTATTTACTTGTAACTAAATTATCTTAGCTGCAGTCTTCATTTTGATTTAAATTTCTGGTACAATAATTCTTAATTAATTTGCACTAATATCATTAATTTTAGGAAGGAAAACTATATGAAAATAAGTTCCTATTCTACTATTAACATATTAATAATTTATCTTAGCCGCAGACTTCAGATTATTTTAAATTTTATGAATTCCTTTCACAAAGAGAAACCTCCATAAAAGCAGATCCTAAACTAGTTCCTATTTTACTATTTACTTGTAACTAAATAATCTTAGCTACAGTCTTCATTTTGATTTAAATTTCTGGCACAATAACTCTTAATTTATTTGCACAATTTCGATTAAATAAAGGACTACCTTTCCCAAAAAGAAAACCTCCATAAAAACAGATACAAATCTCTCCCAACTTATCTTAAACTCGATTCCCTTATTTTATTTTCCTATTTATCGCTGCTTTGTTTGGGCCAAGACTCGCTGCGAAATCGGGCCAGCAGTCACCAGAGCATTTGGCCAAATCGAGATTTACGCTCGAGCCAAAGGAAAGTTGAACAAATATTGAAATATTATATCCATATTTATTGGGGCTGCTGGGGGCCGATGCGGGGCAGTGAGAGACACGCAAAGCCAGCGAGGAAATTGAATCAATGAATTTAGTGCGACCATCAGCAGAAATGACTTTTATGATAAAAAAGATACTAAAGCCGGGCCCAAAGTCCATCCATCCCGGGCAGCCCAGCAACCAGCCCAGGAACCACCCCGATGGGACAGTCCAGGGAGCGAGGGCAGGACAATGGAGCTGGCTATCTCATATCATAATAAGCGCTCATCAATTTCCATTAAATTTAATATGTCACTTGGCCGAGGACCGGAGGAGGACGGAGGAACGAGGACAATGTGCAGATAGAAAGGACACTGTCTCCGCTTCGCCGCTCCTCATCATCGTAAAAAGCGGACGGACCATAAAAAAGCTTTTTCATAATTTCCCTCCGACGGCGAGGGCAGCAGGGAGAGCGGAAATAAAATATGATATGAGCTTGTAATAGATTTTTATCACTATTCGAGTGCCCGGAAAGGACGACGACGAGAGTGCGGTCATTGAGACAAATGAGCGTGCTAAGTGAAAGTTTTGATTTATGCCGAAATAATATACGCCAGGGACTGACCCACCAGCCACGATGGACGCTGGCCAAGCATTAGTCGCAATAAAGCCCGCAAAAAACCGAAATCACGATGAAAATTGCACAGAAATCTGGGCCAGACATGCAAGCCCGGAAAAGACTTCTCCTGCCGTCCGTCCTTGGGGCCATTGACAGGTCATCGAATCGCAAATGTGTTGCAACAATGACAATTGGCCATAACTCACCCCGAGTCGAGGCGCAAATAAAAGTGCACTGACTTGGTCAGCAGGTTCAGGGCTTGGAGTATGCACGGGAAAAAAATACTTTACGTACTACAAAGTTCTTGATAAAATTACCAAGGAAGCCTTCTGAGATTATCAGATTTTTCCAGCCCTCAAGTTATGAGAAAGTATTACCCACCGCAAATAGGATTTAATTGAAGTTTTCTATTACTTTTTTAATATAAATCTATATAAAATATATAATATTTATCTACAATTAATCCCTAAGAAATCTTGTTATTTCTTTCAGTGCCCTACGGTGCCCATGAGTCAGAGCTTTACTAGATACCATTCGGGCCTCCTGGGTGGCAGCCCACCTGGCGGATGAAAATTAATTAGCCGCACTCAAATGTAAAACGGCGACTTTTTATCAGAGCTTCCAGCTGCGCTCGGCCTTTGTTTCCTCCTCGGATTTGGCATTTTTCATACTTCCAATAATTGGAAAAAATATGCAGGAGGATGGCGGGGCGCTGGGGGTGTCCCCCACCGGGAGCGGTGGCCAATAAAAGTTTAACGAGCCTTACACACGGGATGATGGCTGTTTTCGCATAAAAAGTCAGCCCGTTTCAAGGAACCATCGTCGATGGATGGCGGCTGGATGTGAATGAAAGGATTGCCCGGGAGGCGAGTGTGTTTTCCATAATTGATTAATTAATTAATTCCGAGGCCATTGCGAAACGATGGCGATATTTCTCTGTATCCGCAGATGTATCTGTACAAACAAAGTCTTTTCCATTTTTATGTCTGCTTATTTGTATACTTTTCTTTACGGGAGAGAAGTTACTTTTCTGGCTTCCATTTTGACATTTAAATTATTTTTATAAGGGAAATGTAGTTGAATTTATAAATAAGAATCAGCTGCCTCTAATAAGTTATTACTCCTAGAAATTAAATTATTTGTATAAGGTTATTTAATTTGAATTTATAAATATAGAAACCAACAGCCTCTAGTAGTAATTACTCCTAGATCTTGATGTATATATTAAGTAACTTCGATTACATGCCAAATTCACCCAGAATTCCTACTTTGTGTGTGTAATTTTTCACATTTGCTGATTAAATACAAATGCTTTCTGTCTAAGCCATCTCAAAACCCCTTTTATTACCACTGACAAGCTGGCTATTAGAAATTCCTACTTCAACCGCTCGAATGCCTGGCATTGCTTCCCCTGTCGCTGATTAAGATAAAAGTCCGCCTCTTGATGTAGGAATTTAAATCTTATTATCGGAGCGAGAGTCCAGCTCTGGCGGAGATCTCCCCAGAGCAGAGCCCGGCCGAAATAATTGCCCGGCGAATGCATCCATCAATACGGGAGAGCAGCCAGCAAATATGGATATGCAAATGACTCCACTCCAGAGCCAACTCCGAGTTGCAGGAGGGGATCGTCGCACATAACTAACTGGATTTCTCCATGGGCTGTCGGTTGGAAAAGGAAATGCAACTCCGGCCGGTCGGTTCTATTGCGAGTGTGGGACAAAGATGAATCCGCGAGTGCAGAAATTGTGGCACTTGATATCCATAAATACGTCACAATGTGAAAGTCGCAATGCTGCCGTGGCAGAGAAACATGCAAACGAGTTGCAAGTTTGTTTCTATTTATGCAAGTTGCAGTTGCATTGAGGAAGTGCCTGCCGCGGCTGCCACTGGAAGTTGCAAGTGTTTGCCAGCAGATGTCACTGTCACTTGGCTCTTTGCTCCTTCTTATGAAATGGTTTTTGTCATTTATTTATCGCATTTCGCTGCTCAAATGAAAACTGATTGAAATGTGTCCCGGGAACGACTTCGGGGAATGTTCCTGGAAGCCTCTGCCTAATTTGGAACCCGGCTTCCAGCAGCAGCACCATCAGCAGCAGCATCAATTTGGCCAATTATATTGACACTTTCGCTTGGCCGACCGGCAATCGGCATCAATCGAGGCGACTCCGATCGCCGCCGCATGCAACATTCTGCATTCAACATTCAGCACTCGGCACTCAGTACTCAACACTCAACACTCATAGCCAGAACAATGTCCGACAAGCTGTGAGCTGCCAGGAACCAACTGAGAAATTGGCATATCTCCGCTTGACAATCAAATCTCGGCCTTAAATAGACGCAGTCCGACCCCCAACTCAACTCCGGCCCCGGAGCAACACTCACATGCAGATGGGCCTTCTAGTAGCACTCAGAGAAGACTATTGAATACCCGGGTAAAGAATTCATATAAAATGCATAATTAAGAAAGAAATTAATTGGAGTTCTCAGCTGTTTCTGATTCGATTTAAAAATTAATTTTAAAGAATATGTTTAAAGACGTTTGTGGCTGCATTTCCTCAGCGAATGTTACTCAGATTTCTCACAGTGTAAGCCAGGAACTGGGACTCTGAGGCGTTCATCAATTCGCTGCCCGGGCGCGATGATGTCGCGATGACCAGCCCAAAAAGTGCCGCGCAGCCGCAATCTCTGTGAGATCAGCCGCGGCCGAGATGCAACAATGGGCGTGTGGCTGCAGAGGAGCGGTCGTGACACAAGTGCGAGGTGGTGGCCAGGGGCCTGGCAGACGGGGGCGACGGGGGTGACCAGAGGTGCCGGCAATTTTTCAACACCCTGCCGCACGAGGCAGCAGCAACACCACAAGGAAAATAACCCATGACTGCCTTTCAGACATTAAACAAAAAGTCACCGATGAGAATATGCAACTCTAAAAATATTAAATTACTTTAAAATTAATTAAAATATATAAAAGAAGGTTAAGTTATAATATAAACATTTCCGTACCATTTAGTTTCTTTCTGTGCATCGGTTGGGTTATAGAAACTCTAACTGGAGCAATTGCTTGGAGAGCCAGGGCTCCCTCTCCCCTTTGGGGTTCGCCAGGTGGCTTACAAATTTGTTGGCAGTGACATTACTCCGCCAGCGATCCGCCCCGCCCCGCCCCGCCCCGGCAGCCCGGCCTCTTATTTAGCCGCCAAATGGCGCACTCCAGTTCCAGGCCCCAGATAATGATCGTGAGAGAATCCACGGGCCCTGATTGTTCCGACTGGAATTTTAATGCGATCGCCAAGTGCTAATTTGTGTTTGCTGTTAATTATTATTACGGTGGTTACTCCAGGGAACTTTGGGGAAAGCTTGCGACTAAAAGGGAAATGGCTGATATTTTCCACAAAGATTTTTGATAATTGTAGTATTTTTTAGTGGAACAAATATTATTATTTTGTGGATAGTTTCAGTATGAAAGATTAACTAAAATTGGAGTATAAAAATCTTCTCTAAAAAACTTTTATTAAATTAATTTGATTATATTGCAGAGACCCATTTAAAAAAGATATATATAACATCAATATTTCGAATTTTCTCGATTTAATTAAAGCAGAAATCTAATAAGCATTTGAAAGTTTCATATGTTACACCTGACTTTACCAATCAGCGCCTTATACTTTCCTCCCAGCTTGGCCAGGTCCGTGGGGCACTTCTCACAAAGTGTGCATTATAAAAATTTGAAGTCGCGCTAAATTGGGTGATAAAGTTGATCCAGGCACGATAAGCCCATTATAAATGCATTTAATGGCTAAATATTAAATGTATATTCGTGCTGTGCGACGCGATCTTGTCGGGATCCTCGTCGTGCTCCGCTGAGCTCAGACACTACACACAGAGAAAAGTTTAATTCAAGGAAAAAAGAAATAGAGCTAGTGAATATTTTGTGGAACAACATATTTATAAAATGCCTAATACTGAGGTTAAATTTATTTAAATAAGTAAAATAAAATTCTTGAAATAATACCTTTATTAATTTGCATGAAACCCAATTGCACATATATTCTATATATATATGGAGAACTTGTTCTCTGTGTAGTGTCTCCAGCTCTTGCTCTTGCACTTGGCGGTGTCGGGTGACGGGCTGCGATCTCTGGGCCACAATTTATGAAGTTGTTTGCACTTATTAAATTTTAAGCTGCGCATGCAACGCCCCACTTGCCACCAGACACCTACCAGAGCCACTTACCACCGGCTAACCGCCGCTCGCCACTTGGCAGTTGGCAGTTGGCGACAACCTGGCGTTGCCTCGAGATGCACAGATAAGATTCGGTGACTGCGCCTCGCGACTCGCGACTTGTGACTTGTGACTTGTGACTGGTTCCCAAACAGCCAGCACAGTGGTGGCAATTAGCGCAGGCGCTTGAAAAGCGTTGAAAGATATGTGATGAATGGCTACTTGGCGTGTCGGGCTGGTTATGTCAGGTGCTAAGCGGCCAACATGGAGATAAGCATTTAAAAGAGGGCTTTTTTTTCAAGGGTGACTGTTTCCCCTGATCAATTAATTGTATATTATATGAGTTATATGTAGCTATTAGCTTCTACCTTTACCTGAATATCTCTAAAGCTAAAAGTACCTCTTCCTGCCAATTTATTTACATAGAATGCACACACGCCCGGCCATATTTCACGCCTGCAAGCCGACTCTATTAGATGCATCCTGGCGACATTCAAATAAAGATGTCGCCGCGAATGAATTATGAATTATATCACGCGGCCAGGACCAAATTTGGCTAGAACCCAGCTAGGAAAGAGAAGAGCCAGGCCAAGATGCAAAAGAATACACGAGTCGAGACAATGCCGCGGGAATAACAAATCCGCGATGGCCAAAAGACAATGACAATGGCCGCGCGGTACAAGAAATGTGTGGAGCCAGAGCCGCCGCCACAATGGGTGGGTGTGGGTGGGGGCGGTGGTGCCTCCAAGTGGACCAAGTGGCGACGATATGCCAACGGCAACTGCCGCATTGTGTCGTTGCTTTGGATATCTTCATATGGCCACGGCCAGCGCTCCAAGCGATCCGGCCGAGAGCCGCGCAGAGCCGAGCATTTAGTTGCATTTATTTGTTGCTATTAACTGGCGCGCAGACGCTTATCGCCCAACTCCAGCTGCAGGCCCAGACCCAGGCCGAGCTCTGCTCCAGTCCAGCTCCAGTCCAGCTCCAGCTACGAGTCCCAGTCCAAGTCCAATGCTAGACAGGGAAAAAAGGAAAAGCGCACGCGGCGAGAACAATTGCCGGAGCAACCGAGGCCGGCACTGGCCTGCAGTCGCCCCCGCCAGCCAGGAGTAGGAGTAGAGTTCCCTGGCACAGTGGTCACTACTCCCCAGTGACTATAAGTATTTTTACAAAAATTAAATAAGAGAAATTATTGAAAGAATAATATCTACCAAGAAATATTCACATTTTCTATTTATGATTTATTTCCTTAAGAAGGAACGCCATTATTTATAATAAAGGTAATTATATTTTTCATATTTCTACAAAGACTAATTTATATAAATTAGGGAGATATTGGAAAACATTTTTTATTTATATTAAATTTCCTTAATAAGGAATACAATTATTTCTGATAAGATTACTGGTCTCTAGGAAACATGCTTTAAATATATTTATAAAAATTAAGCAAGAAAAATATAGGAAATACTGAGAAATATTAAATTTTCTAGATATGATATATAATTATTACATTATTATTATATATTATTATAAATTATAACTTAATAAGGAATGCCATTATTTTTATATGATTACTGCTCACTGGGTAATATATTTTAAATATTATATATTATTATATATTATGTATTTTTAAATAAGAGAAATCTTACCATTGTTTACCTATTTATCAAATATTTTCTTAAGAAGGAATACCATTACTTCTTATAAGACTATTTACTATTAAACACTTTTCAATAATTACCTAAAAAAAGAACATGTTTTAAACGAGTGAGATAAATAAGAGGCTTGTTCTAAAGATATTTATAAAATTATTTTGAATATAAATATGTATTTGTTAAGTTCCAAGAAAGATTAGAGAATGAACTGTTTATAAATTTTAACGAAGGACTTTTACCTGGTACACATCAGGCTAACTCCTACATACATATTGAGTGATAGTTTTTATTACAAGATATTTAACAATTTTTTTAAGAATTTTCCTGTTTAATTTATTTACTAAACTCCCCTTCGAGCCCCACTGTGCCTCGCTTCTGGCTGCTGGGAGCCGCTCTTGTCGTGGCGCATGTATTGTTATCGTCTCCACGAGATGCGCGCCCCGCTCAACTGGAAAATGGCAAGTGGGGAGAAAGGGGAAAGGAACTGGAAGCTGGAGACCCGGACCCAGTGCATTCTTATGCTATATTCCGCTCCTGCGGCTGCTGCTGCTGCTGTGGGTCCTTCATATGGCTCTCAAAAAACGCCATGTTCATATCTCAGAATTGGTCTGCGGCTACCGTTGCCCAATGGCATTGTGACCTCGGGAGGAGCCGGGCTGGGAGGGAGTCCTCTGTGGGACCTTTTAATGTGCCTGGTAATGCTCATCGTAATTTTTCCACATTGACGCTGGCTTTGGCTCCTGTTCCTGGTCCTGGTACTCGTACTGGATCTCGCTCCTTTAATCTGCATATCTTCATTTGAGTCTGCCGCTTTTAAATGCTGCTCCGAGTGGTGAAGAGCGGTGGGAGTCCCCGTTGGCCGTTGGTCGCTTGGCGTTTTTAGCAAAATAATGAGAATCATGATTTCTGCTCTCTGCGGCTCGCCTCGCTTCGGTTTCTACGTTTTCCAGCGAGATTTTCAGTTTTTACGCCATTTTATTTGGTGTTCTCTGGCCTGGCCCGGTTGTGTGTACAAATTGATATGCAAATTTTTTTGAGAGGCTGCAACGGAGCCCAGGCTGGGGTCTGGAGAAGTCTCGGGTTCTGGTACTTCTCGTACTTATCGTAGCTGAGAAAAGAAATGGCATCGGCAGGCCGAGGTTAATTAGTCGCCAAGTGTTGGCAACCGCAGCTGAGGAGGGTGATGTAGTCGAAGACAGATGCAGTTTATAACAAATTAAATATTTAAAAATTTTTAATTAAATAAGCAGATAATTACACAAATCAATACTAATACAGGACAGCTTTCCTAATTAAAATTAAGGCTATTTTGGCAGAGTTATGGATATTTTNTTTTGGCAGAGTTATGGATATTTTTAACTATAATTTGTCCAAAAAATTAGGGTATTAAAATGCCGACTTAAAAATGCGAATATTTGATGTCTTCGGGAAAGCATATTACGGCCAATAACGGGTTGACAGCCAAATGCCGTTTATATTCGGAATCGCTGCTAAAATCTTAATTATTTAATAATAAAATATTGAATTAAAAATGATTTGACCAAAAATTAGGATATAAAAATGCCGATTTAAGGACCCAAAAATCCGCATTTGATGTCTTCTGAAGAGCATAATTTGGCCAAAAATGGAATGACAGCCAAATGCCGTTTATATTCGGAATCGCCGCTAAATTCTTTATTACTTAATAATAAAATATTGCCCTAAAAATGACTTGAATAAAAATTAGGATATAAAAATGCCGATTTAAGGACCCAAAAATCCGCATTTGATATCTTCTGAAGAGCATAATTTGGCCAAAAATG
>VNKC01004596.1:73771-105774 GCA_008042775.1 Drosophila pectinifera | reverse complement strand
TAATCTCTTTCAATTAATTTCTGAAATTCTTTAAGCTTTTCAATAAGATATTACCAAGAAGATACCAAGATACATTTGCAAAATATTCTCTATATCTGGATAAAAATGTAAAACACTTCAATGGGAATAGGAAATAATAGGAGTAGGAATATAGGAAAACATGTTAAGAATTGATAAGCTTTTATCTTTTATTTATTTCTATATATGTTTTTTATATAAAATTAATCTTTTTTTAATAAATTTTTTGACATTCTTTAAGCCTTTCATTAAGATATTACCAAGAAGATAATACATTTGGAAAATACTCATTATATCTTGTTAAAAATGTAAAACACTTCAATGGGTATAGGAAATTATAGAAAATATGTTAAAAATTTATCAGCTTTTATAACATACTTATTTTTATATTTGTTTTCCAGATATAATTATGCTCTTTCAATATATTTATGATATTCTTTAAGCCTTTCATTATTTTCTAATAAAATAGGAATACTAATCTTAAACTGTTTAAACATTTCATGCTTGTGCCCACTGTCAGCCTGCTTCATGTTTAATTTTTTGTTGGTTTTCTTAAGATTTTTTTGTATCTTTCTGTGGCCCTCGGCCACGAGAAATAGATACAGTTAATGCCGCAAATGATGTCTAATGACGGTTTCGTCTTACGCGATGAAATTGCTACGACCACAGGCGCTGGTTAAGATGATTTCTTTTTTTTTTCTGGGTGGATACCGAAATATGTGAGTTGTGGGAGAGATTAATGCTATGCCGGTTCAAGGTCGCTTGGTTGGATAATCGATAATAATCCTGGCCACAATTTCAATTGAACTTACCTTCAACTTTGGCCAGGGCCAGCACGGATATGGTCTGAAGAGCCGGCACCGCCCAGGCGACCAGGTGGAATAAGTGCGACTTGTTCTCAATCGCCTCGTGGCCCCATTTGAGGCCGGCGGCCAGGAACCAGGCGAATGCCAGACACGACCACCAGGCGAAGGCCGCCATGCAGCAAAAGTAGAGAGCCATGAATAAAACCGTGCAGGACGTGGTCTGGCGGTGGCCCTGTTGGGGAGAAAACGAACAGAATTTGGTCAGAAACAGTTAATGGAAGACAGAGCCCGGCCAGGGCGAAGCCTTCAATACCCTCACAAGCTAAATTAAGAGAAGAAAATAATGGTAAGTAAATAAACTAATGATAATGATGATAATGATAAACTGGAATGAAAATATTTATAATACCCTCACAAACTAAGTTAACAGAAGAAAATAAGAGTAAATAAATTAACTAAGCTATTGAGATGGAATGAAATTAATTATAATATATATATTATATATATTATATATGAAAATAAAAGAAGAAAATAATAGTAAATAAATAAACTAAACTGTTGAAATGGAATGAAAATAATTATAATGCCCTCACAAGCTAAGTTAAAAGAGGAAAATAATAGTAAATAAATTAACTAAGCTGTTGAGATGGAATGAACGTAGTTTTAAGAAAATTACGTCTGCATATTGGCAAAAAATTTAAACAGAATTTATTTTAAGTTCATGATTTTATCCTTTTTTTTGTAATTTAATAAGTATTTTCTTCATATATGTCTGCATATTGGCAGAAAACTGAAACAGAACTCATTTTAAGTTTATGATTTTATCAATTTTTTGTAATTTAATAAGTAGTTCCTTCTTATAGCTCTGCATATTGGCAGAAAATTTAAACATAGTTCATTTTAAGTTCATGATTTTATCCTTTTTTTGTAATTTAATAAGTATTTCCTTCTTATAGCTGTGCAAAAAATGAAGCAGCCCTCTTCGGGGTTCATTAAAAATGACTGACGAGTGATTCTCGGCCACTGCAGTGGCCCTGCTGGCGGCGGTTCATCTCACCTGGGTGATGGTGGACATCATCTGCAGGCGGCCGAGCTTGACGGGCGGCGGAAATGGTTCGCGGCACGACACGGAGTCGCCGGCACCGAGGCCGGCCACGTAGGCACAGCCCACGACCAGGTAACAGACTGCCAGGAAGACGATGGCCCGCTCCGGGTAGCGAAAACGCGACGAGTCGATCAGGAAGGTGAGCACCTGCAACGATTCACGAGAGCGGAATGGGTGGTGGGTATTAAAAATAAATTTCGATTTAATTAGGTTCGCCTTAATTAACCCAAGGTGCTTTGATGTTCCCTTAAAAGTGCATTAGTGTTTATATGAGAGGGGTCTCCTCCCCAGAGCCTATTAGGGACCCCTGGTCATTAGGCCCTACACATTAGCTGATTGTGATTGTTGTGCCATTTACTCCGAAAGCCGAGCCTAATTTAATTCGCAAGATTTTCTCTCTTTTTGCCTGGGCTGTTTGGCCTTAATGAATATGGCTTAAATGTCCTTAGCCGGAATAGCCGGGTCCCAAGGCAATGCATAAAGAGACTAAAGCGCTGCAAGATGTGGCAGATTCCCAGAGGATGTCATTAATAATTTCGGCTAATTCCTGGGAATGTGTTTTGTATATTTATGTATAGAATGACTTTTCTCCTCTAAATAAATTAATTTCACTGCAAGTGAGATAGTTCTATGGTTTATTAAATGTCATTGCCAGAAGTGAGCTGTGTATACATATGAATAAATGAACTGGCAATCGACGGCAAATCATCATCAATAATTAGTTAAATGCCCTAATTGAGACGCTGCATATATTAATATTCATTTGATCGATAATTGCCAGTTTCGGCTAACCAGCAACCAATCAAGTGGGCCTGCCGCCTGGGGCCAAGGATAATAAAGCTATAACTAGAACCAGGGAGATACAGGCAACATAATGGCTGACAATTCCTCAAAAGCTTTAAAAGCAATTACAATCCGGACACACAAAGATACACAGTATCTGGCCCACAAACTCACACATTAAGCCATTCCAGCCGCTGTCGAGAATGCCCTGCTACCCGTCTGATTACGCGCCATTTAAATAAATTCATTATCATGCCCACTAAGCCAGGGCCAAAGGAGCCTTTTGTCTAAGCCAGAAAACCCCAAACCCAAACCAGAAAACCCGACCGAACCCAAGCAAAGTCATTTAATTTGATCATTACAAAACTATCAGCCGGGAACAGTTAGCTGGAAGTTCACTCTGTGTGGGAGGTTCTCCTCCGCCTAGCCTCTCCTCTCCTCTCCTCGCCACGCCTCGGCACGCATGTGTGAGTGAGTGAGTATCTGTGTTTGCGTTTCAGTTGTTCGCATTGCATTAATGCCGGGAGGTATTATTGTTGCCACGACTAGAGACCTTTGAATTATTCATAGATGCAGAACGCACTTCTCGGCTCAGAGTCGTGGCTAACATCCATCTATCTTCCCCGTTCTATGTATGCCACAGAGAGGGAAAATGTGGTGAGCTATTTCGAGTTTATTCGTAACGAGAATATTGCTTTAATTAATTAGAATTATATTAACTTAATTATTTTGAATGTGCATTACTTCGATTAAATTTACATAAGGTTTTAATAAGTTTTTACTAGATATTTTCATAATAATATATATATTTTCATATAATATAAATTAAATTTATATTATATTATATATTTATATTTAATATATATATTTATATTTAAAATACTACAAAAATGAATATAATCACAAGTTAAAGGGTTCTAAAACTGCCAATTAGAGATTTTTACAGTGCAGTGTCTAATAATTTAATTAATCTTCTCCCAGCAGATGTCATAATTTTATTTTCCAAAATGAACCAACGAAATTAATTCAGATTATTTTTTCTGACAAAGGATGCAACTCGCTTTTCATTTTCTATATATAAGTAGGATATGTTGCAATATTTTTCCTGTGATAGAGTTATATTCTATATTATATTCAGATCCAATCGGGAAACAAATATTTCAAACAAAAAAATTAATATATATTTCAAATATATATATCAAAAATGAATTAAAGTTAATAGTGAAAACAGGAGAAGAGCAGTGTCCTGTCACGGTCGCCAATGCCTTTTTTAATATTTTCTTTTTTAATTTTCAAAATTCAATCAACAATATTAATTAATAATATTTTTTCATACAAAGCATGCGGGTTGCGTTTTACTTTTTATATATGTAGAAATGGTTGCAATATTGTTCCTGTGAAAAAGTTCAATTTATTTCTTTCTGTGCTTCTCACGTACTCACTGAAAATGTATTCATTCGGAAACGTTTTTCTTTGGCCCGACTCTCCCAGAAATTATAGTTGTGTTAGCCAGCTTACGACTAATTTCCACCTACGCATTCGTCTTTTTTTTCACCCGTTCCTTCTAGCCTCATTTAAATGCAAAATATATTCGAGGGGCCGAGAGGAAGCGCTGGCAGTGAGTCAGTTTGTTAACTCCTTTTGTTGACAACGCTCCGATGCAGAAGAAACAAGCTGAGAAATTGAATTGAATTGTTTATTTATGCCAGAAACAAAAACAACAGCAGATGGGGGGAGCCCCTCCAGGTCCCTCCCCCACTTCCTCTGGCAATTTGTTATGCCACGCATGATGGGCCGGGGGCGGAGGGAGGAGGGAGAAGAGTTTCCGTAGGTGTGACTAGCTACAAATGAAACGAAATAAGCTGCGAAATGCTGGAACATTTGGCACAGACTCCGACATCTCCAACTCCCCCCAACTTGACACGCCCACAAATTATGCGTCACCGAGGGCTGAAGTTTTCCGCAACTTTTGTGTGGAAAAACATTCAGCGTTTCTCAGGGGCCACACCCACACGAAATTTAGAGGAAGGGCTCCAACTGCCAGCTTGAGTGGCATTCACGGATGGATATATATATATATAGAAGAGGTTTCCCAACGTTAGGTACACCAGGAAAATCTATGTAAATTGTTACGAATTTTTATGGCAGACTCTTTGCCGGAAAATCTCAATAAAAAATCCCATTTCATTTGACATTTTACTCTTCACTTGACTTGATTTTCTTTACTTAACCATCGAAAATGCTAATCTATCTGTAAGCTTTAATAAAGATAAGCCAGTGTATTATTATAAATATTATAAAAAATCTCAATAAAAATGTGGAACTTTATATGAGCCGAAAAAGTCTAATTAAAATAGAGAAAATAACTCCTCTATTTAATCAAGTTGTATATAACTTAATATAACTTTAGCATATTATTATAAATATTATAAAAAATTCCAATAAAAATGTGGAATGTAATATAAGCCCAAAAACTCTAATTAAAATAGAGAATATAAAACCTCTATTTAATCAAGTTGTATACAACTATAACATTCAAAATCCCAGGTGACTTTTCTGTCTTTTTCAACGCTTTTCCATTTCCACAGTCATCTTGGCTGAACTTCTCCTAACCATTTTTGTCAACCAACTCGAAATTAGTTATTTAACTCGAGCCGCCGCGCCTTTCATGGTCAATGGAAAAAAGTAATTTCAATTTTAAGAGCCCATAAATTTTGTAGAGTCGAGCTCATTAAAATCAGGCCAAAAAAATAAACCAAAACTAAAGTGGTTACACCCACCTAGCCGCCCTGAAAACCGCGCCCCACCGCCCTTGTCTTCGCCGGAGTGTTGAAAACTAAAAGCCACAGAAAAGCTTTGAGAGCTTTGCCGGCGGTTGGCAGTTTTTGAATTTCGCATAAATTAGATTTAACTCACAACTAACAGCATGAAAAAAACAAAAAACTTGGACAAAAATTGTATATATTTGCATAAGGTAGCAACAACAATGGCAGGATGGATCGTCTATTAGAATAACTAACTATTAACATAAACATTTCAGTCAGGTTGGACAGAGACTGCGGCATAAATTTTGCGGCAACGTTTGCGGCCAAGTTTAGTATATGCTGTTTTTGACATTTTGATGCTTTATGGAGTCTGTTTTTTATGCATATCAATGATTAAATATTTGGTGCATATTTAAAAACTATTAACAACTCTTTTGGGGAGCGCAGAAATGAAAGGGCAGCTGTCAAAGCAAGCAGCCAGCAAAAAGTTGTGCTGGAAAAGTGAAAAGGGGAAGTAGTGGCTTGGTGCAGTCACCATGAGCTTGGCATATTTGCTCATATCCTCTCCTGTCTCGAATATCACAAAAATTCGCCTCAGTGAACTTTCGGTTTCTGTCCCCTTGATGTACCCCCATTTCCCCCCTTTGAGTTTGCTGTGCAGCCAGGATTTGTAATTAAGAAAAAGTCATCAAAGTCAACGACTAACGACGACACACCCGAAACATCCTATGCGATTATTTGCTCTTTCTGCAAACACACATTGTCATTTCCTCTTTTCGCTTTTCATTGGAAAACAAATGTCAAGTCAGACAGTCAGACAGTCAGACAGATAGGGGATATAGTCGTGAAGGGAGAAGAGCTCACTCATTGTCTCATCTCATCTAATGCGCTTAATGAAAAAGGTGTTGATTGTTGACAGTTGATGTGACACACAGCCAGACATGCACCGCAGTCCCTCGTCTCATAAGTTTTCCACCTGCTGGAAAATTCCTTAGCTTAGGGAAACTTTTGTGAGGTGCAAAAATATTTGTCTTAGTTCGCGAAAATTGAAATAAAATGTGTTTGTTTATAATTTCGCTTGATACTTGAAATGGAAAGCCCCAAAGGTTTTCCCCAGGTTGGCAAACTTGTCCGCCCAACTGTCATAGGAAATTGGTTGGGGAAAAAGTTTGGGATTACTTTTGCCTGAAGTCTGGCTCGTATACTGGCAGCTATCAAAATGAATTTCTTCGAGCAAGAATTTCCTGTTAATTCCATCATGTATTCATTTAAAGTTTCAGTTCAAGCCATCTTGTCATTCCTTAATGCATTTTCATTTATTTCAAATGCTAAGCAAATTTTAGCCACAATTTCCCAGTTGGGCTCTCGAAAATATTTGCCCCAACACGTTTTCATCATTCCAATCAATTAGCCGAGTGCTTTATTTATTGAATACCGAAATTCCCTTGAATGTCACAGATAAATCCATATGAATGTGAGGCATTTCAAGCACAAAGGCAAACATTCATCGTGGCCCAGAAATGTTTTATTTTCCAGCATCAACTGCAATTTTCTAATGCTCTCGTGTGTCATATATGTTATGTCCCTTCTGCAGCCTTTTTCATTGACATATTTCTATGTCATTGCGACTTTTTTATGGTTCATATGGAGTGAAAGAGAAAGTTTATTAAAATCACCAAACAAACAAACATAACCCACATTTCATGGGGAATTTATTGAGATGTATCGAGCACTATTCACGTCCACACACATAAGCCGAGGAAAATGGCAACCGGAAGAGGAAGCTAAATAAAAGCCATTCAAATATTTAATGTGTGTGTGAGGAGGAGCATTTTGTGTGTTTATGGAGGCTTATTGGGGTTAACTTTTAAAGAGAATACAAAATGGAAAACACTTTGGCAGAAAGCTAAGTTTCTTGAAATTAATGATGTGAAATATTACCAAAGGATACAAAACAGAGCTTCTGGTTGCAATCATTTTTCCATTTAATGATTTGCATTCCCCTTAAATCAATCAGGGAACTTGAGCCAGAGAAAGTAAGGTCAGGGAAGGGGAAAATTTCCATCATCATCATTGGGAAAATGTGGCACTTGACTAAATAACAAAGCGAAGGGAGAAGACTTCCATGAACTGATGAATGCGTGGAAAATGCAAAAATCCAGGCGAATGAAATGAAAATGAGATGGAGAACACACTCGGGGAACATAATAATAATCGTAAAAAGTAAGTAGAATGAGCTAGCAAATGAAAGTCCCTGGAAAAAACAATTTGGCAAATTTGCATAGAATTTGTTGTTATTTTTGTTGCTCTGCTGTTGTGAGTTGCACTGATATGCTGCCAGGATCTGGCGCTGACAATGGCCGACAAATTATATGCAATGGCACAAAAATGTATCCTCTTACACACCCGCACACACACACACAAGGAGAGCAAAAAAGGATCGGAGACAGCATGCAAAACATGTCGCCATGTGAGTGACAATGTTCCCAGGGGGTGAATTTGGCCCCCTCTGAAAAAATAGCCGCTCTGGGCTTGATGAATGTAGCACAACTTTATGACGTGTGCGTGTGTCAGTCAGGACCTCTCCAAAATTTTGATAGATGAGCTTTTTTGGGGCTCCTATCCTCTATATTCCCCCCTGCCTGATTGCTTGGGAATTATAAGCAGGGCTATCATATTGGCCTTTTGTTTCTCCTGTTGATTAGAGCCTGCCATACTCAACTCATGGTTCAGAGCGGCTAAATTGATTTTTTATTCAAATTTTGGCCCGTTTTTTTACTTGACGGATATAAGCGCACACAAAAAACAGACAACACATTTCCCCGGGCGGGGAAAATGCCTGACTAACAAGTTGATTTCCATACTCGCCCCGTTTTCGGAGCCAAGCAGAGTGAGACATTGAGAGAGCGCTTCACTCGCAGGACCTTTCGGATGATGAATAGTTCCTTGGTAGATGAGATAATTAGACAAGTCAATTGATTGATTTATGGTTATGGGATATGCGCCAAGGGAGCGGGATAAATTGTTTGGCATCTGGGGGAATACTTAATGGAGTTAAATTAGATTTAAATAAGGGGAAATTACCAACAATCTCATTTATTATTTAGTCTTATAGCAACTTATTTAATACACCTTTCTAAGCTTAGTTTTCTGTTTAAACTAACTCCCACCTTTAGCTGCAAATATCCCTAAATATAATATTATTTTGTATCCTTTTCTATTTTCCAAGTCCCCTCCCGACCTAACCCATCATCTTCCTTTAAGGATTTCTCACCACGCTTCAGCTCCTTGGCAGCCACATTTTCTATGTGATTTCTCCCACACAAACAGAATGGCAGAAGGATTACAATGCAGAACTATTTCCAATATTAGTTCAGAGCTCATCCGTCCTGAAGGCATTCGAATATAGTCGAATCAAAGGGAGCCGAGGACATGGCATGCCCGGCACATTCCGAAATATCAAAGGGCAATTCTAATAATATTTGAAATTTACTTTTGTTCTGCCACTTGTCCCCCCACCGCCGCCGCACATTCACACATGCAACATGCCGGGCAAGGACGAGCTGCCTTATCCCTATATCTCCATATATCCTCCCTGCTCCCTCCTCGAAGGTGTCCTGCTTGCCAATACCGCCTGGGGGGTCTTTGAGGGAGCGGTGGGCGGTGGGCGGTGGGCGGCCCGGCCTTGATGCGATGGCTTCTGCATATGTTTTGCCAAGTTTATTGAAAAATATGCGCTGACAGGTAATATGTCAATGCGTGGGATTTGCTAAAGTGCCAACGCCTTCGTCCTGGCATCCTGCCCTCCACTATATATATGGCTCCCTTTCCTCCAGAATAATAGACTTGCTGAGGGAGCAGGATTCAGCAGGAAAGATGTTTACTTTCAGCGCCAAAGAAAATATGGCAGCACTCAGCCAGCCAGGGATAAGCAAAGGTGACTGAGGGGGCCCCATCAAATAAAATATAGGTTATAAAATATACCTGGGAATCAGAGATTCAGGAGTTTTGTGTGATGTTCTTTCCTATTACATTTCCCTCGTTTGTAGTGCATTTAATAAATATCAAATAAAATATACGTTATAAAATATACCTGGGAATAAGAGATTCAGGAGTTTTGTGTGATGTTCTTTCTTATTACATTTCCCTCATTTAATAAATATTTGAATGGGAAGAGAATTGTAGTTTGCAGGTTCTTTGTTTTTTAATACTTTTTATAATTACACACTTACCGTGAATAGGCAACTGGCTACGCAGACAGCCGCCCAGGATCCAACCCAGTATCGCAGAACGGTCCTTTCTCGCTCCGGGAAGAACATGGCATGGCAAGGGGCGCCGCAGTCATGGAGATCCTGCAAAGGACAAGAGATACAAGAAGGAAAGCAGTTGAGTAATTTGCCAAGTGAAGTGGGCGCAAGGGGACATTTCTGAGAGAAGCCTACCAAAGACAACAAAGGAGGATATTCATTTGCTGGCGGCGATTAATTAATAAGGCTTAAGTTAAATGTGGCCCAAATTGGATTGAGAGTTGTAATTAAAGGGGATTACGCAAGGCGGCTTATAGCAACGCACGTAAATTAATGGCAGATATATGAATTATAAGCTTAAGGCTCTAATAGATTGGTAAATGTGAAACAAGGTATACGTATACGTAATATATACAAGAATTTATCATACGTTACTTGGGGAATTTTTGTATAAAAATGTTGTATATATATTTCATTTTATATTTCATATATCTTATTAATCTTTGATGGCAACTCAGTAGAATTGAATTTTATGGACTGAGCCACCCTTTTATATCGCTTTCTTGTATGACCTCCCAAAATCCATCCAATTACTACGAAATTTCACAACAAATGCCTAGCAACGTCGAAGAAGACATCTTCATATTAGCATAAATTTGGGAACGCAATTGTCAACCTGCCCTGAGGCTGTAAGTACCAAAATGACGTCGGGAACCAAGGACAAGTACGGCTAGCCACCCCCAAAATGTTCCAAAAATCTCATCGGACTAACAACAATGCAAAGGCCGGCTTCCGAAACTCCACACTCCAACAAAAACTGCAGTTTAATGAGATTTTCATGGTACAAAGATCTGAACTCTCGCCGAAAGGCAAAACCCAACTCAACCTTGAACTCCAAAAACGGAGGCGAATACCAACCCTCGCAGAAACAATTGCATTACGAAATGCGGCAACACTGCAGGCCGATACAGTGGAACCCACCAATGCTAAATTCTTTTTAATAAGAAATTAATTTTAGTGACAACAAAGTTATTTTAAGTATTATTTAAAATAAAGCAATGAATACCCTAAGGATAAGTGCAAATTCGGCTTTTTATTTAAGTTTTTCATTTATTCCATTGCTGGTTGTAAATAAATTTATTTATAGTAAATTAGTTTCCATTCAATTATTTAATTAATTCATTAAGCAGAAAATAGTGTCACAACTTTTTAAATTTTCCAAACATGTTTACCAGGTTAGATAATATTTTTTTGGATCAATACTTAATACTAAACTCATTTTTTTCCCTCCTAATTTGTATCAAGAAATTTTCGAACATTAATGGTGAACATACTTCGTTATAGTGAATACATGTTCTTAAAATTATTTAATTAGAGGACCACTGCAGTTTTATCATACAGAACGGTGGTGTTAACCTAACATGATTACTAAGTTAGTTACTTCTTTATTGAAGCCATTAGGATCAATACTTAATACCTAATTCATTTATTTTCACTTCTAAATTTGATCAAGGAATTTTAAAAAAATGAGGATAAATTCTAACGAGACTTTACTTTGGTGTTTCTCCAAAGTCAAAGGTCAAAGTGCGATTCAATTTCTCTTTTGCCTCTACATTAAACCATTTTGATCAATATTTAATACCTAATTCCTTTTTTTTACTTCTAATTTACATCAAGGAATTTTCCAAAAATAATGGTTAATGTTAGCGAGGCTTTACTGTGTCGCGCGAGGCAATTCCTCTCTGGGCTGTACACCAAGTGTGTGAAAGAGGGATGGACTGAACGGAGTTCGGAGTTCTGGCGCATTGTGAACCGCAAGAGATTTGAATTTTAGATAGCACAACTCGCACGCACTCAAACAAACCCTCGAAGGCGGCCAAAAGTAATGGAAGGGAGTGAAGGAGTTGCAGGAAATACTGCTGCATGGCATCGCACACAGAGAGAGCCTCTCAAAGCGGGCTCAAACCCAGCTTGGGGATAAAGACGAGGTCTGGACTGCAGGATGGCTTTGGGTCCCCTTTACAAAACCCTAAGAAAAAAATCTGAGCACTTAAAAAATATTTTTAAGACTAGGTTTTAGGTTTAGGTAAAACATGATAAGTAGAGCTATGTGCAGAGCATAGAATTAATTATGTTTCTGATATTGGAAATGAAAAATAATAATGGAAAAATAATGTTTTGCCACTTACAAAACCCAAAGAAAAACATAGGCGCACTTAAAAAAGATTTCTAAGACTAGGTTTTAGGTAAAACATGAGTCAGGGTTAAATATACAGGTATCTTTTTTTTTTCAAAACTTACAAAACCCAAAGAAAAATATCAACAAAGTTTAAAATAGATTTTTAAAACTAGGTCTTAGGTAAAACATGATGTGTAGAGAATAAAATTAATTATGTTTCTGATTTTGGAAAGAAAATTGTTTTGTTACTGAAACATTGAGTCAGGTTTAAATATACAGGCATCTTTATCTTCGCTATTTCTATATCTTTAATTAATTAACTTGTTGAACGTTTATTTTTCCAGTGCAAGCGCATCGGAGCAGAGAGACACACAGAGATCCCCGTAGCAGTCGTCAGTTTCTCTGTCAAAGAACAAACTCGCCCCGAAAGTGTTGTCTGTCCCAGGACCCAGTCCCTGGCCCAGTCCCTGTCCCTGGCACTGTCCCTGTCCCTGGCCCTGTCCCTTGCCGACTTGTCTCTCTGTCTGGGCTTTATTTCAAATTCCCATTAAAAATTTAAAATCCTCCCCCCGAATACAGCATCCCCTTGCGCTTTGGACGCTTTTTGGCAATCATCGTTAGGTTAGCGGCGCAAATTGCGTTTTTCTGCTGCTTTTGGGGGCAAGGAAGCGGCCAAAACATAGGGGGGGGGGAATCGATGTTGTTGGCGTTAAGCAAGTGCAGACAGAAAGAGATGGCACGCCCAGGAACTGTTGACTTGGGTAATATTTACGCATTTCGGGGCGCATAAGGAAGCAGATCCACAACAATAACATAAAGTAGCACTCCAGAGGGTTGCCACAGGGATAGAGGCGCCGCGGAGTCGCCACTAAATTGCCTGCAGTTTTTGCCACATTTATCTGAAATTATTCCAGGAGCTTTTAAGCCAGCTTTAAGCCAAGTCAGCGCCGAAAATGTACATTTAAATTTTAATGAACTAATGTTGAGGGATTCGAATTGGCCAGCAGCCGAAATGAGGGTTATTTTGGGGGGCTTAAGGGCTCCGAGATGGCAAGTGGAATTAGATTAAACCATTTCAGCGGTCATTTTGGTTGAGTCTCTGGGCGATTTTGAAACTTTTGTTAAAAAGTTTTTAGCTTAAAGCTATTAAAAAAATATGAAATTGTGTTTTGGGATTTATTTACTTAAATATTATATTTTAAAGATATAATACTTAAATAAAACACGGAAAACTATGCGTAAAGCAGACAAGCTATTCATTCTTATTAAGCCATTTCGGCGGCCATTTTGGTTGAGTCTCTGGGTGGTTTTGGAACTTTTGTTAAAAAGTTGTTAGCTTAAAGCTATTAAAAAAAATATGAAAATGGGTTGGGATTTATTTACTTAAATATTATATTTCAAAAGATTTAATACTAAAATAAAATACGGAAGAAACTATTCATTCTTATTAGCCCTTTGTCTTAATTTTCTCTACTTAAATTGACTTGCAACATTTTGTTTGTTGTCTTTAGCTAAAATGTAATTCTAAATGTTATCTTATTCAAGACACCCTAAGCTTACTTATTTTAAATATAATAAATTGTTTGCCCTAATCTCGCAATCTTGCCATATCATCGTAACTTTTATCAGACTCGTTCCACTTAAGATTTTATATCTTCGCTCGATCAGCGCTCTCGCTTCCTGTGGTGCTTGGAAAGATATGTCCGACGATCCATCGATCTATCTTTATTACCCAAACCAAAATCAAACAGACTGCCTCTTCTATGGGTAATTGTGGTCCCGCCTCGCCCCGCTCTTGCCAGCCAGAACAAAAGGCCTCAGGACTAGTTGCAACATTGACCGCAACACAAAAGGAGTCGGGAGACTTGCATTGTTAGTTGGAGTTGCTGCTGCTGTCCCTTTTTTTATAGGTTTTTTTTTTGTAGGTCTGACTCCCTGTCTGGGGTCCCATTGTCTTGGGATTTTTATGAGGCATGTATAAATAATTGCGCCCAAAGGCCGCCGACATAAGTTTTCATGCCGGCCGCGTGAGCATCCGACCATCAGCAAGCAGCTAAAAGCTGAGGCGCAATAACAACCAGAGCCGGACAAGCTCTAAACTGCCCTCCAACAGTCACTACTAGTCCACCTTATCCGCCTAACTCCTCCTCGAATTCCACATCTCGCCATTTACACAGAGAGAAAGTCTATAAAAAATCTATAATAAAAATTATAGAAAAATCTATAATCTGGAAATCGTAAAAAGGGAATTTTATTGCTTAAATAGTTTACAATTACTATTGCAAATTTGTTTATAAATAACTAGAATACCTCATTCTCTTTTTGTTGGATTAGAATAAATTTAAATATATTTCATAATGGTTTAGGAATATGTGACATTTCTTTACTAAAGTAAATTACAGATAGTTTCCTATATTTATTTGTCTAAAAGCTCATAAACTTTAATTTAATTTTATATATGAGAATATGTGACATTTCTTTACTAAAGTAAATTACAGATATTTTCCTATATTTATTTGTCTAAAATCTTATAAACTTGGTTTAATTTGGTATAAGAATATGTGACATTTCTTTACTAAAGTAAGTTACAGATATTTTCCTATATTTATTTGTCTAAAAGCTGATAAACTTGGTTTAATTTGAGTACAAAAATTCTAGTTCAAAAAAATAGAACTTAAACTCTTTCAGAATCCCTATAAAATTATTGTTATTTTTCCAGTGTTCACCAAAAGTGGCAACTACAAGAGCGAAACAATATAGAGCATTTTGTATGAGTTTTATTTAATTTTTTTTTAGCTGCCGGCCACAAATAAAACACAACGAAAAAGAGGCGGGACAAGGGTTTAGAAGGGAAGGAAAGTGGAAGGAGTGGGTAAGGGGTCCAGTGAGGAGAGGTAGAACCAGAACCATAAACCAAGTTTTGCCAACATTTAAGGAGTTTTTAATTTATTATAGATAAATTTTATGCCCATCGCAAGTTATGAAAGGCCAAAGGGTAACCGAGGAAAGGAGGTGAGGCTGTAGAATGCAGAAAGGAGCCAGAGGTACAAGGGAATTCTTCCAGCTGGTCCTCGCTTCAGGTTTAAGTTTTGGGGGCGTGTTGATGATGATGGTGGAAGCTGCAAATTATTGCGACTCCGCGAGATGAGAGGCCAGATATGCTGGCAGGGAACAGTGGTTTAAAAACTAAGAGAAATTCTAAGCCTTAGAATATAAAATAAAAATAATATATAAGAAAAGAGGGAGATATTTGTTATAGACACTATTTAAAAAGAATACTATATCCTAGGGAAATGTTTGCCATACAAATAATTACTTTCCCAATGTGCTTACATTGGCTTAAAACTTTCCCGAACATAGTTTCCGATCCAGACTCTGCCCTGCGTCCTGCGGCCATCAATCCCCTTCTTGGACTTTCGGGACAACCCTCGGACAGCGTTAATGATGATTCTGGCCCATGTACTATAGACGGGGATATGTTTGCTTGTGTGCACTTTTTGGGGGTGTTGCTGACGTTGTTAAAGTCAAAATAGACAGAGCAACAGACAGGACGAAAAGAGAGCAGACAGCAAACAAAGAGGGAGATTCGTGGGGTGGATTCGGAGCAGGAAGATATAGGCAGGACTAAGGTCCCTAAGGACCGGCTGTCAACTCTTCGTTCTCCGCTTTGCTGCTTTTCCCTCACAAATAGGTTGGAAAAACCCCGCACAGACAGACAAAAACAACAATTTAAATTCAATAAGGAAGCGGGGTGCGAGGAGCACACTTCCATGCTCGGGTCAAGAGTTCAAATGGTCAGAAATACCCAGAATAATAATAAAAAGGAGTTCAAGAGTCAGGCACAAAATTCCCCCGAAAAAGAGTCACCGCAGAAACACAAAAGAAGCCGCCGAAAAAAATACAGAAAAAAAATGCCTGCTCATAATTTATTAATATTATTGATATGGGGTCGGCACCCCACCAAATCCCCCCCCAAATCCGCACTCTCCCCGCCATTCCTCTCACAAATTACACATGTCGACACTTTATTAAAAGCGAGCCGGGCGAGAGAGGAGAAAAAAGGGTTTTAAGGACTTTGATTCGATATTGGAGGATTTTCAGCTCCTCTTTGTTATTTCTTTCGGGGCTTTCGGTTTTGCGGTCTGCCAAAAAAATGAAACCGATCCGGAGGCTATAAAATGTCGACCCGTCCATATGTTGGAAAGGGCCAGAGACGGAGCCGGAGCCGGGGTATTAGGCCCAACCAACCAGGCAGCAACTTTTGGCGCGATTTCCTCTTTTTGGGTTAACGCCCCCCTGTTGTTCGCCGGGGCTGCGTTTAACCCTTTCAGGGCCAAAAGGCGGGCACAAAAAGGGACAAACAAAAATTGCTGTTAAGGTCCTACACTTGACTACATGCAAATTATGCCCGAAGCTGAAGCGCAAAAAAGAGGAGAAACCGATGAGCAGGAAGGACGAGAGGTGGGCATTGGCCTCTCCCTTTTAACCCTCTGGCTAACTGACTGACTGCGTCCTCCCCTTGATTACAGCCCATGTAATTTTAATGGATATTTATAATGAGCATCTGTTTTAAATTTTTACGTTTTTAACTCCTTCCCTTCGCATGCGCGCCCCTGGAAAGGTGACGCAGCACAAGGTCCAGGGCCCGGGGATATGTGAATTGTTCTCGGGTCATTTTTAGGAGCTAAAGTTGGAGTTGGGTTAAGGCTCGGTATGCGACAAAAACGACATCGCATGCAAGGTGTTAAGCTGGGCAAATTTTTCATGTTGCGTCGTCGCTCGCATGAATATAATATTTATAAAAGGACTACAGGTGGTAACCCCAACTTCCCTCGCTCGTTTTTACGTAATTAGCCTTTGCAAAAACGGGTTTTGCATATGAATTAAGGCCGTGCAGGTGAGGGGCTGGGAGCCACCTTTATTTTTATACTAATTACTTAAAATATTCATCACTTGACGATGCTGAAAGTGGTCATTGTGGCTAAAAAGAAGTGGTAAAGGTGAAGCTTTATTCATAGTAATTATGGTTAAAGTTTCTTTTTCAATAAAATGCTTTGTAATTCCTTATTTCAACAGGTAATAGTTGGGGAGGAAACATAATAGATTAAATGACATATTTCCTGCCTTTTATCTAGCACTCTCTTATCTGGCAATTGATTTATTAATATCTCTCACTTTCCCTGCCTTAAATGCCTTTACTTGTAGGCCAACACTCCATCTATCATCTTAATCCTATTCCGCTGCAGGCCCAAAGACATATTTTAGCCTCCGTTATCATCTCCGATAAACAATCCTCCCTCTGGACACACAAATCCCAGTTAATGTCAACTAAATGCTTACAACTTAAAACCAACTTAAACCCGAGTTAAAGCTTGCCCACACAAAAACTTTGGCGCATATATAGACAGATTCCCGCCTCGCCCGATTTCTGTATATAACAAATATTTATCGGCCATGCACATCACGTAGCTCCGAGTGGAGTGGAGTAGGGGTAAGTATGGGATCAGGGGAGGGACACCGACAACGTGACACTGACACTCATTGACCAGCTGACGGCCTCAAATACACGTTAAACATGCTAAACTGATATAGCCGGAGTGTACAAGGGGGCGGCTGGGCGTAACCGATCCTCCAGTCACATCATTCAGCATCACGGGGCATTAAGTCAAATGCAAATTGAAGCATTTGTTTGCGGGGAAACATTCGCAAACATGCTGCCAACAAAGTCAGGAGCTTGCTTGAAAAGCTGCTCGGAAATTAATGTTGCTTTTGGCTGACACAGAAAAGTAGTTCTTGGAAAACTTGGAAATCTGCTGAAATTAAATATATTTAAGTGGCCTTAAGGCGACTGTCTTAAACATTCATAAACAATACGTTTTCTAAGTAAATGTATAAGTCTTTTCCTAGAGATTTATTTAGTATTTATTCAGATATCTCCAACATCTTAATAATTAAAGCATTAACGGACAGAGCCATGTTCTTTCTAACATTTTTAAGTCTTATAAATGTTGCTTCTGGCTTAGACTGAAAAGTAGTTCTGGGAAAACTGCTGACAAGAAATATATTTAAATGTCCTTAAGACAGACTTAAACATACATAAACAATGCTTTTTCTAAATGTATATATATTAGTCTTTTCTTAGATATTTATTTAGTATTTACTCAGATGCTAAATCTTTATGATTAAAGCATTAACGGAGTCACATTTTTAAGTCTTACAAATGTTGCTTTTGGCTGAGACTGAAAAGTATATAGTTCTTGGAAATCTGCTGATAGGAAATATATTTAAATATCCCTAATATTAAATAAATATATTATTAAATAATGAGTTTTCTAAATATATATATATATTAGTCTTTTCTTAGAGATTTATTTAGTATTTACTCAGATGCAAAATCTTTATGATTAAAACATTAACGGAGCCATTTTCTTTTCAGCATTTCTAAGTCTTATAAATATTGCTTTTGGCTGAAACTAAAAAGTGCAAAGTTCTCGGAAAACTGCTGAGAAGAAATATATTTAAGTATCCTTAAGACAAACTAAAACATTCTTTTATGTGTTTTCTAAATAAATCTTTTCCTAGAGATATATCTACCATTTACTCAGATGACTGCAAAATCCTAATGATTAAAGCCTTAAAGTAGCCATTTTCTTTCTAACATTTTTATGTTTATTATTAAATGCCCATAACATAATATAAAATTCAGAAAAAATAAACATTTAATTTCCCAAACTTTGCATAAAAAGGCTTAGAAAATTTGATTGCTTGTTGTGGCCCCATCAACATGTTGCCAAAGGAATGCTGCTGGAGGCTGAGAAGGCTCAAGTGGGACAGGCAGGTGCAGCCTGGCTCAGAAGAGAGAGAGAAAAGAGAGCCAAAGGTGGGAAGAAAGAACAGTCCCACTTTCTACCAAAAACCAGTACCTGGACACGTCTCCTCCGTCTCTTTCTCCCCCTGTCTCGCCATCTCGCTTTGTTTGACATTGACACGGAGACAGCAGCAAACGCAGCAAATTTTCGGTTTGACATTTTGGCAGCCGCCACAGCCGCTTCCTTCTAATTGCACAAGGAGGGGGAAAAGTGTGGGGAAAAGTGAGGGAAAAGCGCGGGTAAAAGTCAAGAAAAATATGGAAAACTTGGGGCAGAGGATCTTTGCATGCTGTCTCGACACGCTTCAGTTCGGGTCTTCGCCCCCCGCTCTTTGTCCGCCTCAGTTTTCCCTCCTGGTTGCTGCATAATTTGACATATTAATTTTTAGTGGGCTGTCATGTCTCGGAATGACAACAACAACTAATGAGGGGAGCCCACGGAGAGAGAGGAAAACTCATTGACTGTTTTCCGGCTCCCCCTTTTCCTTGGCTTGGCTAAAAACGCCTCCTTAACATTTTTCCCCCCTGATGAGCTGACTTTTTGTTCTCTAACCAATTGCACCCGTCTCAGTTGGTGGCCTTTTGGTCTTTCTGCTCTACACAGGAATATATTTATATAATTTATAAATTTATAAATTAAAATAAATTTATAAATTTTTATATACCTTTTCAAGCTTTATTAAAACTAAATTATATGGAAATAATAGTCAAATAAAGCACATCCATTTAGACAGGTTTATAAATCTTATAACCATGTTCTACCTTTTCATTTTCACTTGAAAGCAGTTGAATTATTTGTTTCAGTGCATTTATTATTCTATATTTAAGCGCCTTCATCGGGAATTCTGTTTTGTCTTCGCTTTTCTGGCTTTGAGCCCCGGTCGGCTGGGGCATAATTTAATAAATTTATGAAATTTAATAGAGAGGAACGTGTTTGCTGGCCACAAATTTGTGGTGGCTCTGCTCTTGAAATTTATATGCCAGCGATATCCCAGGGAGATTGGGAGGGGTGGCAGTGGGATATATATCTATAGGGAGACCCTGTGTTAAAGTGGGCGTGACTACGGCCTATTGAGGGGAGAGCGATGATGATACTGATGGCCTGACTGAGAAATATCTGAGACAATTTGTCCATGGAAATTGTGAAACATTTATCAAAGTCCTCTGATTATTTATTCAAACGTTTTGGGCTTTGATATAATCTAATTTTGGGAATTTATCAAACAAGTTACAGGTCCTCTACAAAAATTCTCCAAGTCGAATCTTAAGACAATATTGAATTTTAAGCAATTTAATAATTACATTTACGAACTGCAAGTGCTGAACTAATTAATTTTTAAAGCCTTGATGTATACCTCAAATAAATGCTTCTCTAAAAGCTTCGAAACTTCATGATTACAGCTTCTTGCTTCGATTTTCTCTTCAAAAAATTCAATTAAAACGTGGAAATTGGTTGAAGGCTTGAAAGATGCTTATTACTAGCCATCAATATGATTCTCCACAGCTACCTTTATGACTGTAATAAACTTTTCATAGCCATAGCTAATTGATTACAACCATTCTACGCGCTGCACCTTGCTGGACAGACTTTAGTGGTACTTTCCGTTGGTTTTTTTTTAAGAACATCCTGTTGAAGATCCCCTCCACCCTCATCTACATAGACTTCTATTTGTGACAAATCCCCAGCTTAACTGCGATCATTAGGCATATATCAAACATGACTGTAAATAGTCCTCAGCGGCGCGCCGAGCGTCGCAGCCATAAAGTGAGATGCCCAATGAGCTTTGTCAGATTCAAACTACCAAAACGGTAATTTGGTTTCATGGAGTGTCGCCTATAAGCCCATAACAGCCAACGGTCCATTTGATGTCTCGTCCCCTCTCTCCCCCACCACACACACACTCACACACCACACCTATCCCCTTCCCCTTCCCCGTATTCGGTTACACGCAATAAGAACAAAATCATGCTACACGGAGAAAAGCCTCTCTTGAAAGAGATTTCAAAAGAAGGTGGTTAAAAGTGAGAGAATGTGAGAATTTGGTTAATTTTGCATAATTAAAATATATTTGTATTATGTCTGAGGAAATGGGAAAGAGAACTGATTCTCCATGTTAAGTTGCTTCATTTTAATAAAATAGCATCACGGTCGCCAAGTTTCACATAAATAAGAAACAATCACTTAGAATATTACTAATTCTTGGAAATTAAAATCTATATCACTCTCGATACTGATATTTATATTCTAAATATATAATAGACATCCAAAAATATACAACAAATTCCTTATTTTGCCGCAGTGCAGTAAGAACCAACACAGAACCCACAAAAGTTGCTTCATACTTGATAAAAAGAACATCACGGTCGCCAAAAAAATACACATGTATGTTGAATATTAATAAATTACTTAAAATATTATTCATTTATGGATATTTAAATATATATCGCTCTCGATACAGAAATTTGTATACTAAATGTATAATAGAAATCTAAAGATATAAGTCCCATAAAAGATCTTTCATATTAAATAAAAAGTGCATCACGGTCGATAAAAAAATTAAAGAGCATGAAAAATAAGAAAAAATTTCTTAAAATATAACTAATTCGGGAAAATTAAAATATATATCACTATTGATACTGAAATTTGTATCCTAAATGTATCATAAGATCTAAAGATATACATATAAAACCCACAAAAGATGTTTCATATTTAATAAAAAGTCCATCACGGTCGCCAAAAACATACACGTGTATGTTAAATAAGAATACATCATTTAAAATATTATTAATTATTGAAATTAAAATATATATTACTATTGATATTTCAGTATCATACATGTATAATAGAATCATTAAAAATATCCAATAAAAACCCTCTTTTGCCGCAGTGTAGTAAGAGCCAACATAGAACCCACAAAATATTACAACAATTTGCATAAAGCCTGTTACTGTTACGATTTCGAGACGACGAGGACGGCTACAACGGCGGCGATTCCAACAGCGATGGCGATGGCGTCTGTGGCATGCAACATTCGAGATACAGATACGCCGCAGGCCGCAAGCCACGCGGCTAACGGCAAAAAGTGTGCGCTGGACGCTCCCGAAGTACATGCACGTATATCAAAGATGGCACGGAGATGGTGCGGAGTATCCCCTGTTTTATTGGATGGGAATAGTTCGGGATCGGAATCGGGATCGGGACACTGTTGCCTGGGATGCCAGGCTGCACGTACAGTTAGATGAAGGCGTTCGCGGAGCCGGTTTCGCTCGCTCCTGGACACCACACTGCCATGCCATAATTATTGCAAGAACAACGAGTTATGGCAGGTGCCAGGAATCTATGAAAGCCGAGGTAAGCCAAGGGAAAGAGCGCACAAAGCCCGGCTCGATTTAATGCTGCAAATTATATATCATTTTAATAATAACGCATCAAATTACATCAGCGAAAGAAATGCTCTCCTGCCGAGAGACAAAATGTCTAGGAAATGAAAGAATGCAAGAGACTTCTTCTTTTGAAAAGGGAACGAATCGAGATATGTCATTGCTGAAAGCGAGTCAAAATGGTGAATTTTCTCAGCCCTATATTTAGCAAATGTATTACTTCTCTAATTAACTAGAATTTTCAAGAAGCTTTCATTGCTGCTGCTGCTGATTTCAATGGTGTGCCAGAGGCGGTTACTAATTTCATAATGAATAACATGGATGTTGGCGAAGCTTTGTTGTACTTAGAATAATTATGGAAAAGCGGTAACTTAAAAACTGGTTAGACTTCTTGTTATTTAATGTTTAATTTCTTGGCTAGGCTTATTCAAGCTTAAATAATAGATTTAAAAGGAATTCCACCATCATCTACATTTATGAAGAACCTTTGTTAGCTTTTTCCTTCCCTTTCCTGTTTATTTTGTATAAAATTCAATTTTACCAACTCATTTTTCCTTTTTTCTTACTTTACAGAATTTCCCCTGAATTAATCCTTCCCTTTCAGCCAATATCGTGCCAACTATACTCAATTAAAATACCTTTATTTTGCGCTCCGTGTTCTGTGATTTTATAATAAAAAAAAAGGAAAGAGAAATCAATCAATCAAAACTGCTTGGCTCCCTGCTGCTGCCACCGTTTTTAAGGATAGATAACTTTCAGTTATCATATCACGTACAAATTGAAAATATTGTGAGCTCCCCGCCCTTCGGCTGCAATCTGTCAGATACAAAAACCTCGCACTCGAAATGCGAACGCGAAAGCGAATGCGAGGCACTTGTGCACATCTCTTTGCGGACTGACATCGATCCCATCGATGCCGGGCTGCATAATCCCGAGTCGGCTCCACATTTTTCGTTCCAGGGCCGATAAACCGAAACCACTTGACGTTGGACGGGTCTAAGTCTAGTGCGCATTAACTAAAAGCCGCCACTATCGACAGAGGAGGAGCGAAAAACATTTACTGAAAACTATTTGCAACAATTTTTCACAGTCAGCTGCCATAATTTTTCACACAAAAACCCCCAGCCAGCTGAACATGGGTCCATCTCGCTTTTTCCTTCCTTTTTTTTGCTTTTATTTTAACACTTTAAACGATGACGTTTAGACGGGCTGGGAGGGGGATATTGTGGATGGGTTATAGGATGGGTTAGTGGATTGGCGGATTGGTGGATCCAGCAGCGGTGCATTTCCATTTCTCGGTACGCTGGCCAACGCTTTGTAATCAACCATGGAGTGGAGGGGCTTTGACTCATGCACTAAGCAAAAAGCTTATAAAATATTTAAGTTTAAAAGGAAAAAAAATATAATTATTTCTATGATCAATTCTAAAGATAACATACATTTTAAAAATGGTTTAAAATAGGTTTTAATATTAACAAAACTTGAATAACTTTATAGAAACTAAGAGAGAATAATGAATTTCATAATTGAGAGATTGGGAGATTTTAAACCTTAGTTTCTAAATGTTAATAGGATTCTTTAAGAGCTTATTTATTATTTATTATATATTATATACTTATTATACTTATTTTAACTGCTTTATAAATACAAATGTTAAACACTAAATACTGCTATATTCCCTCATTTGTCATGATTTTGGCTTATAAGATGGGAATAATAAACTCCCTTTGATTTACAGGCAACGTTTTTAACAGAATCACGATTTTGTTGGTAGTGTGAGCCAGTGCATTCTGTCTGCAGATGCCTCGCGCTTGGATTCAGATACAGATACACCACAATTTATCTCACAGTTTGCAGTCTAAACAAAACCGACTGCGGCCCGTGGGGAAGTTTTTAGCTGCTCAGCGGCAGGCTCATCGGAATCATTGCACTCATCTCTCTCCTGCCGGACCATTTGCCATGTCCGCATCCGCATTGTCCCAGTCCCAGTCCCAGTCCCTGTCCCTGGACCAGTGCCTGTCCCTGGGCCAGTGCCTGTGCCTGTGCCTTTTCCCTGGACTCTTTCTCTGGGGGCCCAGCGACAGCGATAAATGTTTTAGCATCGCCGAACACAAACTACGAAACTCCGGGAAATATACAAATGATTTCGTATTTATTTCAGCCGGGCTCGCAACGATGACAGCCGCCCAGCAGAATTCCCTTACTCTGCATCCTGGCACTACTCGCTCCTGGCCAAATTCTAGTGAGGTTAGTCTAATTATCCATGCGGGTTTGGCCGGGCTCTGACATGGGGACATGGGTCTCCATGGCGGAAACTGTCGGAATTGATGAGCTTAAGGACAGGGCTTTGATGTGCGATTCACTGTGCCGGGTTGGCATTATTCCAAAACCACAATTGGGTAATTGGCAAGGCTTGTTAAATTTCATAAACTTTTAACCAAAATGAAAAATGAACTATAAAAGATAAAGGGAACATATTCATGTAAAATATTTACAATAAAATTGAACTGGCAACCTGCTTAAAAATACCTTGTTTGACTTTAAGTATTAGTGAATATAATTTATCATTTAAAAATAACGCATAAATATCTATGTATTCTCCCTTTTAAATTCCATAATCAGATCAAATTTATATTATTTCCTGAAATAACCCCTGAACATTGCAATGAAAGTTTTTCCACATTCATGACGGTATACATCGAATTTCCATTTAAGCCGCTCTTTCAGTATCGCTCCAAAAATACCTTGTTTGACTTTAAATATTAGTGAATATAATTTAACATTTAAAAATAACGCATAAATAACTCTGTATTCTCCATTTAGAATTCCACCATCAGATCCAACTTTTATTATTCCCCGAAATCTCCCCTGAAATTTTCCAAATAAAGTTTTCCCACATTCATGGCGCTCTACATCCAATTTCCATTTAAGCCGCTCTTTGAGTAGCAAAAATATCTTGTTTGACTTTAACTATTAGTGAATATAATTTAACATTTAAAAACAACGCATAAATATATAGGTATTCTCCCTTTAAAATTCCACCAGCAGATCCAACTTTTATATTTCCTGAAATCACCTCTGAATTATTCCATACAAAGTTTTCCCACATTCATGGCGCTCTACATCCAATTTCCATTTAAGCCGCTCTGTGAGTACCTTGAACAGTTTAAGCCGATTCAATTTAGTGAATGCAATCCCGGAGTTAATGCGCAAGGCTTTGATTAATTTTCGGACTCAATATAATCGCATTGGTAATTCGACGGCCATTGAAAAGTTTTTTATTAAAATCATTTGTTTTTTCCTGCGGTGCCGCCAACGGACAATGAATGCATCTCCCATGGCGAGGGCTCCAAACTAAGATAAAGCCGAAGCCGCCGACTTTTTATTTCAATTTATTATGAAGAGTATAGTGTTTTTTGCTCTGCGATAGCGAGCATAAAAAATCGGGGGAAAAATAAAGCGAAAAACATGGAGTACAATCGCTCATTGATTTCGCGCATTCCTCAGTGACCCCCTCTGACCCAGTCCCCGCTCGTCCGTCGCCGTCTTTTGTGCCTCTGCTGATAAATGATTTCAATATTTATTTATATATAAAAAAGGAAGAGAACAAGAAAAAAACTGCGGGGCATCAAATTGCGTCAAAAGCCTGTCTGTCTCATTAATTTCCGCTCGAGCGACAACAACAACGGCAGTGAATAAAAGGGAAAAATACAAATAAAAAAAGGCGAGATGACCGCCCAACATTCAAATGCTTTGTGCGGCTCTCTGGATATTCAATTGCTGGAAAATGCTCCACGTCCATGGAAAACTATCTGCTAATGAAGGCCCAACCTGCCGCTCGGACAGGAAACGCTTTTCAGTGCCGTCCGCGCCCCTGATCCAGGAAGTGCCGAGGGACGCGGGAAATGAGGATGCATAGGAATACGGCGATGGGGGGATCCTGGGGAAGTGATTCAGCATTTGGCTTTGAGCCCATTGTGAATGCTCCTCCTCGCGGGCCACATTTATCAGTCATCGCTGGCGGGGCTTAAAGGTTCTACTTTTCAATAAGATAGAGTACTGATAGACGGCGAATAAATTGGATGGAAAAGATACATAGGTTCTGTGTCTGAGGAGAACGCTTTAAGTGGGACAGCCGGTGTTTAAATAATGTGCTGGCATTTGTGTCCGGAGTGTGATTAATTATCCTATAGCCTTCCCTAAAAAATCTCTATTTATCACAGCTGAGAATATATGTGGCAATTTAGTATTGGCTCAAAAATGTTTTAAAAGATGAGCGGTTTGGAACAAAATGATACTCTAAATAATTAAGAGAAAATAGAGAATTTCAGTATCATTTTTGCTACACAATTCATTATATAAATTTAACAATTTAGCATACAAAATATACTATAATATTATTACTCTGAAATAGGTATTATTGTACAAGAATGTACACCTTAAGAATTAAAAGAAAATAGAAAATTTCAGTATCATTTGTGCAACAGAAATCATTACATAAATTAAGCAATTTTACATACATAAATTTATTACTCTAAAAGAGGTATTATTATACAAGGATGTACACCTTTTTTATTGTCAGTATAATCATATAATTAATAACTAACCCAATGATTGCATTCTATTAACAATTATTACCTTAACAAACTGAATACTAATAAGTAATATTTATCCTGCAGGGACAGTCAAAAGGTCCTTAGTCCTTCGAGACTGCAATAGGTAAGCAATTTGTGTTTCACTTTTCTACCAGAAACATTACTCCTTTTCGAGCTTCCCTTTTCCAGGACATCTCCTCCAGTCTCTGGCCACAAATTGCCTCAAATTAAAGGAAGCTTACCCTCGGACGCGACCCATGACCGAAAACTTTAAGCCATTTGTCAACACATGGGATGGAGGGGAAGGCGAAGGGGCGGCGGATATCGGTCGGGGGCGTTGTATGGGGCATGCAAAAATGCGTTGTCCGACGCACCTATAAATGAAAGAGTGAGCACGGGGGGGAGGGGACAAAAAAAAGGTAGGAGAATAGGATGGCTTCTGCAAAAATGGCACCGAAAATACCGATACCGAAAACACCCCTCCTGGTAAACACTAACTCAACCCGAAATCCCATTCATTCCCCGTAGACCGACGACCACAGGAAAATTTATGGGCAATAGCTAAAAACAACATCGCTTCACTTGAGCGTGAACAGTGCCGGCCAAAAGTACGACACACGCAAAAAACCCAGGGAAAGCGAGGAAAACTTCAATTCTCTTCTGTTTCAGACCCGATGAGGTTCGAGTTTCGGGACATAAAAGTCAATGGTTCGCATAACGAAACTCTGGAAAAATAAAACAACGAGACACCGTGGGTATTCCATTCCATGAAAACCAAATTAAGCCATAGCGGGGTAAAAAAATATCAGGAAAATTAGAGGGGAGATGGGAAAGCTTATTTTTTGCCACAAAAAATAACCGAAACTAGAAACGCACAGCACCTGCAACAATGCCTAGTCACAATAGGAGAAAAAACAAAACAAAACGGGAGTCGCAGGACCAACAAAATGTTTGTTTGAAACTTGTTCAACCGAAGACAATCCCGAACAGATTCCGAAATCCTTTGCCATCTGACAATATGCAGATATTTACAGGGAGGAGGCCAAACTTTTGACAACTCCAAGTGAAATTTTTGGTTTCTGGTAATTGCTATGAAAGCAAAAAATAGGAACTGTGCGTCTGCTTCATTGCAGATAATGGCGGCGAGAAGTTTCCCCAAAAACTGCCGACACTAGGTAAGTTAAGGGGACTTACAGGTAAGACTCTATAAAACTTTTTATTAGGATTTCAAATAACGCAGGGCGCCGAATTATTTTCGTATTTATGGCTGACCCTTTTCCGGGGCAGCACCCATCCCGCTCCTAGTCCCAGGTCAAACCCCACTCTGGGGAAAACTTTTCACCAATTGGCCAAAGTTTTTGACAGTTTCTGGAGCCAAGGACTCGGCTCGGTGTTAGGTTTGAATAGCTGTGGAAATGAATTCGTTACTCACTCTAAGCTAAGGCCTCCTGGCTTTTAATTTTAGGGTCTAAACTTTGTGATTAAGTTTCTTGGTGACTTACCTAAAACAAGAAAAGAAATAGGTTAAGATGGGTTAAGAATAGAAGACATGGCTATGAATTAATCATAGAGAGACCTATAGAGAGATCTATAAAATACATAACTTTGTTGCTGCTAATTAATGTAAGTAATGCATTTTAATAAATTAAACTTCCTTAAATAAATACTTGGAAAAACTATAAGGTACCTATCGATCTTCCCTGAAAAGTTGTAAACTTTTTACGATTCCGCAATCAACCAAAGCTCCTCCTGGCCCATCAAAATTCCGCGCACCTTCTCGCAAGGATACAATCACTCAAAAAGATTCCCGATTTCATTTTGATGGCTTTTAATCAGCTTAAAAATTAGTAGCCATAAAAAGTGTTCAGCTAGAGTGGCCTGACGTCAGTGGCAAGATTATTACGCTTAATGATGTACAACATAAAAATCCTTTTTTTACGATATGCAAAAGCATTTTGATAATTTGCTTTAAATAATAAACAAGAGGCGGGCCCGGCTCAGTCCGTGAGAGTCATCACAGGATGCAGGCAGCCATAAAAAGTTTTGAGCGTGCCGTAAAAACACTTAAAGGAGTAGGCGGGGTCGGGGGCCGAGGTAAGGACAGCCCTAATGGGTTGCTTAAGAACACGTTGCCACTTGGGCGCTGGGGAGATGAGAGAAATCATTTTCATGTAAATTGACACGTTTCATTATGAAGATGGATCCGAGAGCTGGCAGTAACTCCCCCTCTCTGGGCCAGGGCCAGGAGCTGCACTGCCAAGAGCTTGCGTGCGGCTGCCATTGCCAGGGTGACGCCGCCAGCTGGGCGGAGCGGGGAGGAGCGAATCCGAAGAGTGGCTGCCCACGTATCATCAGGGCGCACATTGTGGTCGAGCTGGCTGGCTGGGAAACATGATATGATATGCGGTAAATAAACTACCATACACCGAGCCCCCTTTCTGTTGGCTTAAAGCAGCCACAACTGCCGGCGAATCCTTTCAATGTGCAGAAACAGGAAGCAAACTCAGCGTGACAAGTTTTATGTTTCCAGTTAATTGAGGAGCTCAGCTTAGCTTAAAAAATTGGTGCTAAAGGGAGGGTCTTAGCAAACCTGCTAAGGTTGTTATCAGTGTTTTAAATACAAGTGTAAGGACAACATATTAAACCAGAAATATAATAATTAAATTAGTTGAATAGTTGTAGTTACCTACCTATATATAGTCTATGGTATTATTATTGATCAGAATATATTAATAAGTATGTTCCACTTACGTAAAACTATAGGAGGGTTAACATTAAAATGACTCTTACATTAAAATGGTTCTTTCACTCAATAAAATCTGCTAAATTGTATAATTTTCCTAAAACTATTGACTCTTTTAAAAGTGTTCTCAAAATATCTATAAAATCCCAGGAATCCTGTGGGTTTTCTTACTTCTAACCTAATTTCCTTGGTGACCCCAATTATTAAATTAATCTCTGAATTTATATTTCCCTTAAAAAAAGGTGCCAACGAATACATTATAATTTCGGTATCCAGACCTTCAATGAACCCATAAATTTGGCGTTAAAGGGAGGTTTTTTCAAGACCTTTTAAGGTTATTATCAGTGTTTTAAACACATATGTACAGATAGTACATTAAGTACATTAAGCAATGAATTTCATAATTAAATTAGTTTTTGAATAACTCTATTTACCAATATATAACCTATGTTATTATTATCGATTAAAATCTATTATTAAGTTCGTTTCATTTACGTCAATCTATAAAAGAATACCAATAATATGACTCTTACATGGTTATTTTTTATAATAAGCTGTGCTATATTTTATATTATATATATATGTTTATATTTATTTTATATATTTTTTTGCCTCAACTGTTGAATTTGTTAAAAGTGAACTCAAAGTATCTCAAAAATTCCACGAATCCTATAGATTTCTTACTCCTTACCTAATTTCCTTGGTAACCCCAAATGTAAATCAATCTCTGGCTCTGTAGAACCCTTAAAAAAGGTGCCAACTAAAACATTCTAATATCGGTAACCAGACCCTCAATGAACCCATAAAATTTGTGTTGAAGGGAGGTTTTTTGCAAGACCTTTTAAGATTATTATCAACGATTTATATACAAATGAAAAGGTAGTATATTAAGCAATGAATTTCATCATTAAATTAGTTTTTGAATAGTTGTATTTACCTATATATAGCCTATGTTATTATTCAGTTTGTTTTACTTATGTCTATCTATAAAAGAATACCATTCATATAATTCTTACATGGTTATTTTGTATAATAAGCTGTGCTATATTTTATAATTTTCCCTCAATTGTCGAAACTCTTAAAAGTGATCTCAAAATACCTAAAAAATTCCAGGATTCCTGTGAATTTCTTACTCCTTACCCAATTTCCCTGGTAACCCCAAATGTAAATCAATCTCTGGCTCTATAGACCCCTTCAAAAAGGTGCCAACGAATACATTCTAATTTCGGTAAGCAGACCCTCAATGCAGCCATAACTTCAGCACGATTTTATAGAGGTTTCGGTGTTACGATCTGTTTGTTGGCCGCCAACTCACTTCGCTCAGCCGGCGATCAGCGGAGCTATCCTATCATTAGCATTTTAACCAGCTCATTCAGCCAGTCCGCCCCGTAATCCAGATGACCGGCAATTCGCCATGGAGCACTCTCGGCGGAGCTTTCTCCCTGTGATTCCAGGGTGCCAGGGTGCAGCTTGGACACTTAACCAGGTCGACCGACTGTAATGCTACCAGTATCTCTGGGCGGAATCACTTATTCAGGCGCAGGAAAGAGAACGTGAGTTCCTGGCCCGGACTCCATCAGGGCTTCTTATGTGCTCTCACCTATTTACAGCCGCTTTAACCTAATTCCTTCAGCGGCGGAGAGGGGCTGGATACCACCACCAACTCAATTAAGCCGGCGCAGATAAAAAATCAAATGGACCGGCTTCAACACTCTCATTTCGAGCTGAAATTGGACCGGAGAACTGAGAGCTGGCCGTGCATGTGGACCTGTTGGCCACTCATCGTCACCATGCATGTCAAGTGTTTTTAGCCCCCTCCCAGCCCCCCAGCCACCAGCCCCTCTGGCACATAAAAATCCAATTTTCGTAATTAAAAAAATAAAAGCCAAGCAATCCAGCTGCCTTGGGGGGGCATTCGCAGAGGTCCAGGGCCGGGCCCGAGTCTCATCTCATTAGAGCACTTCCCTTAGTGTCTGCAGCGCGCTCTGGCTCTGGCTCCCTGTCCCCTCGCCAGTTTTTCTCATTTAGCGGTGGCATAAGCACTTAAGAGAAACCGAAATATATACACTGAAAAAATCTTTAAAATCTGAAAATATCCTTCTTAAGAATAATTTACCAAACTCAAGTGGTGCTTGTTAAAACCTAATAACCTTTAAGGAATGAGAGCTAGTTGGACTTAAAAAAAAATATATATATATATTAAAAAATATACATCTCTTATCTAGTAAATATATATATATATATATATATAGTGGTGGCATAAGCACTTAAGAGAAACCGAAATATATACACTGAGAAAAGGCGGTTAAAATCTGATAAAATCCTTCCTAAAAATAATTTACTAAGCTAAAATGGTGCTTGTTAAAACCTAATATTGTTTAAGGGGTGACAGCTAGTTGGACTTAAAAAGGAATATATATTTTATAAAATATATATATTTTACATTTTATTTTCGTAATGTAATCTAGTTAGACTTCTTAAATTATATTTTTTTTTTTTTTTTTTTTTTTTTT
>VNKC01004596.1:0-73680 GCA_008042775.1 Drosophila pectinifera | reverse complement strand
TTTTTTTTTTTTTTTTTTTTTTTATATTTTATATATATCCAAGTAAACACTCTGAAAATGGGACATACATTTCCAGGCCTTGGAGTCAAACGGATTTAATAGATCAAAGTACTTGAGGATATACCCCTAATTTTTTTATTATTTTATTTTTATGACTGTATTCATATATTTCTTGATTTATTAGTTAAATTTCCAATAATTGTTTAGGGCATTGTAGAATATTTTTAAGCTACCTTTTATTATAACTTTTTCATAATGTATTCTTTACATATTCAATATCCAGTTCTTTTCATAATGTATTCATTATATATATTACTCAATATCAAATTTTTCTCAGTATAAAAGCCTAAAATATTAAACGTGAATTTCAGTTTTCAACCTAAAAAATATACAGAATGCAAAATAAATAAACAAAAAAGAAGAAAAGCAAAAGAAAGAGAGGCCAGAGGCCAGGCTGGATTGAACACTTATTCTATGCCCGCTTGCCTTTATCGAGTGCATGAAGCACTTGGAACCAGCATATCATCGTGGGCTACAGACAAAAGACAGGGAAGGGGCAGGGGGAAAAGGGAGATGGCTGACTGAACACCATCATCATCATCGTCATGATGGTCAGAATGGCAGTTGTCCGGCAGTGACCGGGCATCGTTAAAACGCTTAGCACGTTTTTAATTATGCCAGCGGATGGAGTACACAGCCAGAGGGGGCGTGTCTTGGGGCCTGGCGCCCTTTATTTTCGGGGATACGCTCCAAGTGGCACACTGCGATTTCCACTTAACTCCAGACCGCTTTCCCATTGTCTGGCCATTCGTCAAATGCAAATTGCAGTTTTGTTGAAAGGAAAACTACACGGAAATTATATGTAAATTGCGACCAACCAGAAACACAGAGATTGTGGAAAATGTCTAGACCGATGGGGAAAGGTGAACGCTTACATAAAGGAGATCATTCAGATTTTACAAATTTATACCAAAGTTTTTTATTCAGAAAGTTTATGTGAATGCAATGCTCAAATCTATATAGTTTTCTTAACATTTTCTTCGTCAATAAGCCACTTTGGCAAGTATTTTTCTGGCAACTCTCGAAATAAATAATAAAGAATTGGCAAATATCATTAACATCATTCAGATTTTACAAATTTATACCATAGTTTTTTATTTCAGAAAGTTTATGGGAATCCATATTCTATATATTTCTCTTAACATTTTCTTCATCAATAAGCCACTTTGGCAAGTATTTTTCTGGCAGTAAGCTTTAGAAATAAACAATAATGAATAGGCAAATATCATTATCATCATTCAGATTTTACAAATGTATACCAAAGTTTTTTATTCAGAAAGTTTATGGGAATGCAATGCTCAATTCAATATAGTTTTCTTAACATTTTCTTCATCAATAAGCCACTTTGGCAAGTATTTTCCTGGCAATAAACTCTCGAAACAAACAATAAAGAATAGGCAAATATTTTGCAACTAGCTGTGGGAAAAAAACTCCATAAAACGCGCAAAATAATTTAGCCAACACAAAAACCGCTGCAGGATATGAAAACTAAAAATAAAATCCAGACAAACTCGTTGTTGGCCTGGCCTGAATATCTCTCCGTAAATTGTCCTGAGGCCATAGACTGAGCAAGAAAAAAATAAGCCTTGATAAAGTATAAAAAAGAGAATAAACATTTAAAATAAATTGAAAAGGAAAAACAAAACGCAGACCTTTTTCTCTCCTGTGGCAATTATTGACTTGGCTTAGAATTTGCAATTTGGCGAGGAGAGTTCAACATGTTGCACGGTCTGTGATTTGCCAGTTGCAAGTTGCCAGTTGCCAGTCTCGCCTGTTGCCTGTTGCTTTCTTGGCTGCTGCCCCAAACTGGCCGCTGGCCGCTGGCAATTTTCACAGTTTGTCAAGAAAAGGGGCTGTAGAAAATGTGGCCAAGAAGAGAAGGAAAAACTGCAACTAAATGCGCCTCCCTCCCCTGGCCAGACATCAGTCAAGTGTCCGACTCCTGCAACTGTGGGTGCATCTCGCCCGCGTTCCTGTTTGACTTGCCCGGCCGTCGCTGTTGTTTTTCCACTGTCTGGGCCGGGTTTGGAAAAGCTCCTCTATTGACAGAAACCATAATTTGTTTGTCTAGCGCGGCGGCCATCGAGGAGGGGTGGGGTCTGGGCCCGAGTCGAGTGGCAATTGCCAACTACGCTGATGGCTTAAATATTAGATGGGGTTTTTTTAGTGACTGTGTGTGCTGCTGCTTTTTTTCTCCTGCATTTAACTTGGCATGTTTGGGCCAACAAAAACTGTTGACAGTTATAAATGATGGGGTTGGCTTTCGGTGGGGCCGAGTGTCTCAGGAAGTGGCTCTCGGAGGAGTGGACCAGTAGTGACTGGTAGCCGGGCCCCCAAGTGAGCACTTAAGTGTACCTAATCTGGGTGTCAAACTGTACCGCGGAAGCAAAGAGTGTGCTTGGAAGCTCCTACTGTGTGTGTTTATTATTGTAATTATTTCTGATTTCTTATTAATGAAAGAAAAGAAATAAAAATAATAATATTTTGGAGCTTCTCTGCTTTAGAATAATTCAATTAAAATTCAATGCATGCCTCTTAGAGCTTAGCGGTACCTAAATTGGTAGCCAATAAAGTGGTAACTGAAAAATTTATACCATAACTTGAAGCTATTATGGTGCAACAATAAAAATTGTACCACAAAAAAAAAAGTACCTAAACGCCTAAAATGAAGTGCCAGCCGAACCTAAAAAGCAATTTTCAGCCATCAAGAGCCATTAAAAAGCGGCAATTTGCATTTATTTCACCTTCAAAGCGGCTACCCCCCCTATATTTTGGTAGTGTGCCATTATAACGGCACATAAAAGCGCTAAATAACTGCAACAGTTGTAATTTGATAGCGCACAAAAAATCGCATAGAAATCATGGCATTTAACCCATATTAGCCATGGCAAATTGATTCGGCTGCCAGGCCGCCCATTTCTGACACAAGCCAAAAGCCAGGGAACGCGGGTACATTTATCGTTTATCGTTTTTATCGCCGAGCAAATTTCCTTTCAAGATAAACTCACAGACAGGCCAATGGCCATAAATTACGCACTAAAAGTTACACTTACAGGCCAGAGCCCAAGATAAATGTGGCCAGATCGATCGAGATAGTCATCGATTGAGTCCGAGTCCGGGGCTTTCACTCTATAAATAATATAATCAATGCAAGGCATATATATTGGTAATCGAGGCAAAGGCTATCGCAGCAATTTAATCGCCAACTTTAATTGTAAATCTTTTCGCACAAAAAGTGGCAGACCATAAAAAAGCACAGCTATTAATGGCGCGAATCGGTCTGGCTCGGCCGGCATTATAATAATGCTCTGGTAATAGTTCGATGGCCATAGGCGTTATGCCGGACCCGCTGCCTTATAAGGACCTTGACTGTCTTGACATGGCCGGCAATTTTCACTCGACGCATTGACAGGTGGTCAGCCTGCAATGCTGGTCATGCATAAGCCAAAGGAGCCAGCCAGGTGAGGCACCGGGCCAAGAACAGCTGGGGAGCTGACCACAAAAATATGTCCAGTCCGCAACGGAAGTTGGCAAAAAAGGCAGCACTCAGCCCGATTGTTTGCTCACCTGCTAGGCAAGCAAAGGTAAGTGAATATGAATATGTGCCAGGCAGCTTGAGCCAGAAGTCTGGAATATTGAGGAATTCGAATGGTAAGTACATATCTTTTCCTTTCTTCTTTCTTTTCTATGCTCTTTTAATACCCTAACACGGCTCAAACATAGTGGAAATATTGCTCTTTTAATATATTTTATATTTGCTTTAAAACCCAAACTAGTTTCCATGAAGTATATTTTAGCCTGGATAAAAATACAACTTGTTCTGCCTGAAGAACCAGTCAAAAGACCCTTGGAAGCCATCCTGCAGGCTAGTTCTTCCCTCTCTTTTTTATCACACCGCACTTTAAGTATCTTAAAACCAGATATGAGTCTCACCAGAACCCGCCAGATACTGAACTGCAACTCGAAGCCGTATCTGCAGGTGCTCTGATTGTGTTTGCTTGGCCGGCATGCGTGCTGCCGATGATCTGCAGTGGTCCCTCGGCCGGTCTCAGCCAAAGTGAGTACAGAGATTTTAATTAAATTAAACTTTACTTTGAGACACGTGTCAGGCAGACAGGACGACAGCCCGGTACATCGTGCCATCGACAGCCCTCGATGGTTGGATTTTTACGACAATTTTTTGCGTGCTTCCAGTGCCATGTGTTATTCAATCAAAGTTGGCTCTGGGCTTGGTTTTTAATTGCAAGACTCTTGGCTCTTTGCAGGCCCTGTGTTCTAGGCCAGAGGAAGAGCCCTCTAATTGATTACCAGAGATTTGGGTTTTTGAGGCCTGAGGGGCTGTGAATATTTCAATGGGTTTGCCTTGAAGTTGGACAATGGGTTGGCTAGGCAAAGAGCCTTTTGTGAGTGCAGTGAGAGAAATTTAAAATTATTCAAGTAGAGAAAGAGGATTTCATTGCGTTGAAGCCCTAAGCAATTATAGAGTAATCTAGACCTTGTCAGGGGTTGTGTACTTAGCGGAAAATCCCCATTGAATTAATTCCAAGTCTCTTAAATTTGACCTGACTTCCTGCGACTAATTTTCCCCCACTCGAGGCCTGACCCACATCTCAGCAATTCGCCACGACTTTCCTTTTGGCACATAAATAACCTCCTGCACATTTCATGGGTCCCACTAAAGCATTTGACTTATTCACCCACTCCCAAAAAACGAGAGCGAACCTATCGTGTCTGGGTGTATTTTAGCCGAGGAAAAACATGAACAGCGTAGAGCCGTAACCCGGGCTACAAAAACTCGTAAACCTAACACAATTTGGTCACGATTTGGGCGACGCACACGCCAGAAATTCATCAACATGCAAAGCCCTCTCCTCCAGCCAATCAACCAATTTGCCTGATAAGAAGCGTTTAGCTGAAAACATGCGCCAAATTACACCGAATTTCTCACTGTAATGTGAACACACACAACTCCCTGACGTATCCTCCGGCCAAATGGGAACTAGTTTTTATGGCTACCGAAATAAATCAAAAGAGAGACCTTCCCAGGCCATCCAGCAGGGACAGTCGAAGTTCTGTGACGCGTCACGCAAATCTCGATAACGCTCTCCATACACACGAGATGGGGGAAATACGAAAACAATTTCCACTTGTCAAAAAAGGAAAATTTCATTCGACGTGTAATGGCCGGGGGCGGGCATAGCGGGAAATTATCTCCCAAAACGCAATTTGACTTTGCCGTAAACATAAATCCAGACATATCACAAATCATGTTTTGCCATCACAATTCGGGCCAGAGGCCTGGATATCGGGATGAATTTCCGTCATTCTTGGCCTATTCCCATTCCGCGATTGCCTCATTGTAATTAACGCGACGACAGTCAAATTCCAGCCGCCAACTGACGCATGATTGATCCGAGCATCAGTCAGAGCCAGACTTTGGATGGGACCAATGGCCACTCTTGGCAACACTGCCCACCATTTGGCCTTTTCCAGACGCTCGACGGTCGACGCTCGGCTCTTGGGCCTTGGTCTCCAGTTACCCAACATATCAGTCCCACAATTATTATCATCATCAGCCTCGTCATGTTAATCATCATCAATGTGTTCGGGTCCCTCTTATCATATCTCAACTCTTGATCTTTGTCCAAGGGGTAAACCGGCTATGAGGAGCGTTTTGGGAACACCAATTAATTAGGAGTAAGGGTTACCCTTGGCATGGTTAAATGTAGAGGAAAATAGCAGTCTCAAAGACATTTAATTCGTTCCCATAACGCGCTGAACAATAATTACATCTTGACGTGAAAATAATAAATAAAGGGAATTAAATACTAACCTAGGGTTAAGGGAATAACTCTCTTTCAAAAAGTGTATTTTATATTTAGAACTGTTTTGAAGTACTCAGAATAATAATTCATAATAAGGAGTCTCGTAATTAATTTAATTCTACAATTTCCTTGGCTTTTCCATCACCTAGGAAAGAGTATTTATTATTTTCTCTACATTTTAATAATATATTAACCTAAGGTAAAGGGAATAACTCTCTTTAAGAATATGTATTTAATATTTAGAAGAGTTTTGAAGTCCTTAAAATAACTTTTCATAATTAAGAGCTTCGTAATTAATATAATTCCACCATTAGCTAAGAGTATTTACTATTCTCCCTAAAGGAAATTAAATAATAACCTATGGTTAAGGTTATAACTCTTTTTTAGAAATGTGTATTTCATATATACAATTGTTTTGAAGTCCTCAGAATAGTTATTCACAATTAGAAGATCAGTAATTAATATAAATCCACACATTTCCACCACTTAGCCAAGAGTATGTACTATTCCCCCAAAGGACATTAATAATTAACCTATGATTAAGGGAATAACTGTCTTTAAAACTATGTATTTAATATTTGGAACTGTTTTGAAGTACTCATAATAACAATAACACACTTTCCTTTTCTTTTCCCTCACTTAGCCAAGAGTATTTACTATTCCCCCAAAGGACATTAAATATTAACCTAAGGTTATGGGAATAACTTTCTTTAAAAATGTGTATTTAATATTTAGAACTATTTTGAAGTACTAATAATAACAATACCACACTTTCCTTGGCTTTACCATAACTTAGCCAAGAGTATTTACCTCTTCCACCAAAATTGTAATAAATATTAACCTAAGGTTAGGGAAATAACTCTTTTTAAAAATTTATATTTTATATTTTGATCTTTTTTGAAGTACTCAGAATAACTTTTCAGGATTAAGAGCTTGGTAATTAATATAATTCCACAATTTCCTTGACTTTCCTCTAACTTAGCCAAGAGTATTTACTATTCCCCCAAAGGAAACTAAATATTAACCTGGGGTAAAGGGAATAACTCTTTTAAAAAAAATGAATTTAATATTTATAACTGTTTTGAAGTGATCAGAATAACTTTTCAAGATTAAGAGCTGCGTAATTAATTTATTTCCACCATTTCCTTGCCTTTTCCATCACTTAGCCAAGAGTATTTACAATTCCCCCAAAATTTTAATAAATATTAAGATATGGTTAAGGGAATAACTCTCTTTAAAATGTTTACTTAATATTTAGAACGGTTTTGAAGTTCTCAGAATAACTTTTTAAGATTAAGAGCTTAGCAATTAATTTAATTCCACCATTTTCTTGTCTTTTTCATCACTTAGCCAAGAGTATTTACAATTCCCCCTTTTCCCTGTCGAGTTATATGCATGTTTAGACCCCGACGACGCCTACGATGCCATATGGTTTAGTTTTCCTCAGGGCCTTAACTGATCGTTCCACATATGCACGCTCCATAAGTCCAAGATGATTTACAGTTACGACAATTTTAAGTTGGTTCATTAGTGGCACACGCACACACAAACACACACACACCGTCCGTGCCTGAATGTCTGTGTTATGATTGAAGATGATTACAAATGTCTTGTTAAGGCCGCGGAAAGCCCCCTCGCCCCGATCGCCAGCCATTCGAAGTCGTCGTCAGCTGCTCATCTGGATCTCCTCCACTCAGTGGGCCGCGGTGTGTGTGTGTCTGCACTTTAATTAATAGCCACTGTCAGCATTTTTGAGTAAAGCATCCGCCAGGCCCCGCGCCCCCATCCACAGACTTGAGCTGCATTTCAGTAGCTGCATTATGGCCATAACCAAGGAGCTAAATTATATCCAACTAATGGCTGTTTGTGTGGGGGATGTATTTTTTGTAACGTTAATTGAATGATTTTGCTTGCTTGGTATTCCAGAATCGTTTTACTTTTTTTCCATCCTCCACATGTCTGCGAAATGTGGCAGCAGAACTTTCTCTATTTGGCCAAGGCAAGTTTTTCTCACCGCCATGTTTGAGGAGCTAAGGCTAAGAAAAAGTGAAGAATTTCAGGGTATTATCTTTAATCGCGTGTTGATCGAGGGATTCTCTTATGGAATGGTAAAGTAAACTATCATTACTATTATCTAATGTTGATTGGATAACTCTGTTTATTTTAGAGAGGAATTTTGATTAGATGGAAAGGCTACTATTAAAAATAATACATTCTGTCATTAGATATTTAAATGCCAACATTAGGCTTTTAAGCCTTTACATGTTTAAAGGTAATAAAAACAGAATGAAGTACATTAAATAGTTTTACTTGTCACAGATACTTAGGAAGGCATTTTATCTTGTACCTCTGGTGATCTTGATTTTCATTGCAGTTTCTTTATTTTGCATTTCCTGTCCCCAGATAGTACCCCCTTTTATTGGCACATTTCTTAAGTATTTATTCCAGTCATTCTTTAAAGGATTACCGCTGAATATATCTTTATGGCCTGGATCTGGCAGGGATCCCTCTTAATGAGTCCCATTTTGATTGCTCCGAAGCCAGCTGCCCGGCGAAGCTCCATAAACCTTTAACAACTTTGTTTTCCACATAGCATATGCCATGAGCCATGAGTATGCCTTATATATAACTCCGTATACCTTATACAAACCCGATTCGACCCACACGCCGCCAGGACGGGTCTGTGGCGGCTGCTCCTCTTTTCTTCACTCAGTTTGGAGCATAAAATTTATGATTTGCCTTTTATTTTCTTGTCGCCAACAAAACTCGTTTCCGAGCCTTTCCATTCGTGGACTTTGTGCGGCTGCGTGGCTTCTTTTTGCCCCATTTCAGTGCGGTTTTTTAATTAAGTCTTGCTGTCGGGGCTTTGGCGAGGTGTTAACTGACGCAGGCAATTTGTAGCCGCAGGATTTCGATTTCAATTCAAATATATTGGAGTTGCTGCTGGCAACCACTTAGTATGTCACTCAGCCATCGGTTTTGGGGGCGACCCTAATATTTCTGTTTATTGGCAACAGCAGAGTTATGTAGCTCCTTTATCTTACTTTTGCTTATAGCCATTGTCTGGGCCTGGGCAGACAATGGGCATTATAAATTCATCAGACAGACTCTCTGACTTACATATGCGGAGCGAGTCCTGCATAATGTATCTGAGTATCTGAGAGTATCTCAAGTATCCGTAAAATGGCGCAGCGCTTCACAGAACAATGAGAAAAACACACAGCAAAAAAACAAAACAGACAACAAACAACGATGGAGTACACAAGAACAGGATTTCTCCTTCTGAGGTTGACATTTGTGTGTTTGGCTTGCCTTTTGTTTTTAATTGTGTCAAATTTTTGTAAGGCCTGCAGTAGGGGTGGGGTTTTTTATGCGCAAAGTGGGGCACTGCTGCGGTGCACGTAGGTGCAAATGAAAGCCACTTCATTGAAAGAATCCTGTGGCAAAAACCCGGCAGAAGGATGTGTTCGGTTCGAGGGGGTTTTGTGTGTGTGTTTTTGTCAGGCCTTAGTTCAGCAAGGGGCGGTTAGCTTCCTGATTAAAAGGGACACACAATATGGGCGAATATGTGTTTCAGTTTCATGCTCCAGTTCATCCAACAAAAGCGGGAATCACTCGGAGGGAAAAAGAATAGTTTTTGGCTAAAAGTTGGCTGGCACATAAAATGCATGTATTTTATTCTACCAAAATATGGCTTAGGTAAGAAGTAAAGTCTCTGAAACAGGTACATTTTTTATATTTATTTACTTTAAAACCATTTTCACAAATCTCTAGGGAGTATTGTTTATTTCAAAAGTAAAGTAATGTGTCCTATCTTATCCATAAGACTCTTGATTTTATTTATTTACTTTAAAATCATTTTTACAAATCCCTAGGGAGTTTTATTTATATCAAAAGTAAAGTAATGTGTCCTGTCTTATCCATAAGACTCATGGTTTTATTTATTTACTTTAAAATAATTTTCACAAATCTCTAGGGAGTTTTATTTATCTAAAAGGTAAAGTAATGTATCCTGTCTTAGCCTTAAGTATGGCTATTTATATCATAAAGTGTTCCTTTCAAATAAACCAGCGAAGTGTATTCGATAGATACATCAACCTCAACACTTTTGGGTACACATGTATATATTTTTTCAGGCACATTTTCCATGAACATTTAGTTCTAAAAAAGTGCAACATAAAATCAGATAGCCGTCAAGGGGAAACTATAGAAGGTGTCAACTGAATTGTGAATTGCATTTTTGGGGTGCGGTTAGCCGGAGTTATTAAAGCAAAATGGTAAATGGTAAATGGTAAATGGCTTGTGCTGGCCGCCAACTGGACTGTCATTTAATGGCGGCTGGCAGTAATTAAATATTTAAGCGTATTTAACTGGTCCCGAGCTGTCAGCCAAAAGTCAAAGCCAAGCATTAGCATTTCGTTAACAATTCCGAATCCGATACCAATGGGGCTTGGACATATATTTCAAAAACTAGATACACTTCTGTGGGCGGCTCTAGAGTTGTGACAGGAAAATCAGTGGGAATTGTGACTGTGTAACCCCAACTGGAGAGCTTTATCTGTGTGGGTCACAATTTTCAATTGGTTGAATGAAAATATTTGCAGTTTCTTGGTAAATATTTTATTTTTCAGCTCGGGCCTTCGTTCTTGATTGTCAGTGGTCATTGGCCACAGTTACACAATGTGCTGCAGGACATTGTCTTTTGTCTAGCCTGGTCCTTATCGTCCTTGGACCAGTCCAAGCCAACAAAAAGAAGATTCGGGGAAGGATAAATTGTTTTCCCATTCAGTGGTAATTTTTATGGATTTACACGGACACGCTAGCTTTCCCCTCCAACCTCCCGACCTCCCTTCTTTTCTGTATCCTGTGTATTGTTTGTCTGTGCTTAAGGAGCCGGAAGTAGATTTTCCCCCGCCCTTCGGCAAATTAATTGAGTTGAAAACGAGGCTTTTGTTGCTATTTCTTCACGTATGTGTGGCTGGGGGAAAACGAAATCCGTGTAAAAACAAATATATAATCGACATCAGCTTAACATATATTGGTTATAAATTGGACAGATCGAGCGTGAAATATATAAGTGGATTATTGTTTTAATGGAGAAAAACAGGAATGGCAAAATCAACAAACGGGCAGCCTGCCATAGTTTGGTTTATCTGTACATATTTATTAAGGCACAGCACAATCCAAGGGATAAATGCACGGAATGGCCAGGGGAAATACTGGGCGGTGGGGTGGAAAATCCGGAGAGATTATCTCCGGACTTAACTGTGAATTGTTGCCTCTGATGATGTCGATAACTGGCAGGGCTGAGGACCCAAAACATAAAGCCGAGTAGTTTAGGGATTTGTAGTTAAGAGCTTTTCAGCGTCAGCAGTGATAAATGCTCTTGACAGTCTAGACAAAATGGTTGAGGAAAAAGGATAATTAACACAGTTAATGTACAGAGTTACTTTAACATAATATTGACTCAGATATATCACAGCTTCCATGGTATCCCCAACACATATATACCCTATATCCTACACATCTTCCCCATTTCCTTCCGGCCATCATTATCCTCTACCATCGAATTTCGTCCTTTTTGGCGCAAACAGATTACCGGCGGGCCAATGCCCGATTGATGGCTACATGTGTAGACAACTGGGAAGCCAGACAGCCGCCCTGCCCCGGCCTTTAACCCACGATCCATCCACCTAGGCCATGGCAGGCGGAAAATAAATTAATCAAAGAGCGCGAAAGGACAACAGTTTAGTTCGTGGCGAAAGGAGGGAGGCCGGAGGGACTTCCGCTTGGTTGTTTAGGAAATCGTAAATCCATTAAAAGCCTCATTTAGAACGCTTTTGACGCATTTAGAGGCGGGATAGAGGATTATTTGTAGGCCCCAAATTGATTCATTCTAAGAGGAGGAGGAGGAGACCAGCAGCTTTAATTGTGAACGGATTCCGTAATTGATTGTGCCCTCTTATGACTGCTAGCTGGCTGGGTGGCTTTTCACTCAGTTTCATTTCAGATGGAAAACAGATTTTCCCGGCCCCCGCATAATGGGAATCGAGGCAAGAAAAGGCCAAGAAAAAGGGCTGCCAGAGGCAGGGCGGAGGTTGATGTTTTTCCTGCCCTTTGGGGCTTTTGCTCTTCGATTATTTCAGCCCACAGTATTCCCAGCTAACTCCTCTCGGCATTTAATCTTTCCCTAACTCGGCCTACCGGATTTTGCGTTTCGGTTTGGGTAATTGATTTGCGAAATTACATAATTTGTATGCCAGATTTTTGTTTGCCCAAATTTCAACGAGAGTGACTGGCTAGTTTAGTCAAAAAAGGTTCGGCTGACGACTGGCAAGCCAATCGAGAAATGAAATTGCATAGATTAAGCTCTGATGAATGGAATTAGTGTTTAATTCGAGCAGCTTGGGGGAAAATACTAAGAGTGGCCTTTGGGATTACATAAATAATTTTTAGGTGTCAAACTATTATTATATTTTAGGGATTACATATTAGCTTTGACTTAATATCAGTTTAGAGATTTAAATTGTGTCTTTTAGGTTTAACTTTTAAGTCTTTTAAACATTAGATACATTTTATACTTAAGTAAAATGTTTTTAAATAATTAAGGAAGTAATACTGCATTTTCTCAATGATTCAAAAATATGTAACTTAATATCAAACAAGTTTTTATTGTTCTTTAATAAATTCCCACTGAAGTTTATCAACTAAACCAATAGAAACGTAAGTTAATCGAGCACTGAGTACAAATATAATAAAGATTGCTTCGATAATAAATTCTTGGTAAGTCCCTTGAAAATAAAAAAGAATTCTTAACCCCGCTTTAGCTATATTTCATTCCACTTTCTATATTTATATGGCCGATCATTATCTAACCAATAAGCATTAACACCAGCTCTCACACGGCGCCATTATCATTAGCGGAGCAGCCAGCGACCTATGTATCTGGCTCATAAAGCACCGCAAACACTCAGATGCTTTTACAGATACATTTCGCAGACAATCGTCGTGATGTGAGCCAAATGCAATCCAGGCAAACAAGCTGCTAAATTTCGCACGCAGCTCTCAAAAGGCATTTAAGCACGGGGTCTCCGTCCCCGTCTCCGTCACCGTCTCCGACTCCCGGCCAAACCAAAGATGCTGACAAGGATGATGATGGGGAATGGAAAGGCGGGGGGAGGACACAACGGGGAACAAAGGCGGCTGATGACACACAGCCAAGGAAAAACGAGAGCAATCAAGGACATCTAGGTGTGTCCCAACCCAGGAGTACCCAGGAGTATTGTAAAAGAGAGCTAACCAAGTCTCACTAGGAAGTGTAATATTTTTCCCAACCAGTTAAATTAGTTAAAAAGGTATAATTAATCAATAAAATAATATTATTTATATTTAACATGTACAATCATCTATCTGATCAAGACATAAACTTCTGGAAATACAGTAAACCCTCATACCCCACGAGTACTCGGTATAATAAGCAAAGAAAATCGGCGAGTCAAAGAAAAAAGCAGCAGAATCGCATAGCAAAAGTAGCTGAAAGATACACATGTATCCGACAGATACCAGACAGTGAGGGAAGTGTGAATTATCCTGCCTCAAAGTATTTAATGCGCTTCACACATGGCAGCAAACCAAACAACTGAGAGAGGGAGATAGGCCAAAAATAGCAGAGGGAAAAGCATTGGAAGCTCGCAGATGATCATTACTCATCCAGAGCAAACACACAAAATAAATTGTGGAAAATCAGTCAGTTGATGGACTTAAGAACCCCAAAAAGAAGAAAAGCTGCTGAGAGGGAAGCGCGTCGGAAAATTAATTAAAGAACGTGAAAATGCAACAGGCTGACCCTCCGCTTGCAGTTCAAGTTATTAAACATTCTTCGGTTCTTGTTACGTAGCTTTTTCGGGATATTTTTAAGCAGGCATTACAAATTACACAGCACGAATGAGAACTGGTTTACCTTTCCTCAAACGAAGCCAAAGAAGCGATCTACCTGCCGCTGTTAACCATCTTTTGTGAGCCACGGGGCAGGTAGAATGCGGGTATCCCTGGCCTTCTCCTCTTTCTCTCCTTTCTCTCTCTCTCCTGTTTGCTCGGCTTGGCAAGGACCCCCTGCTGTTACCCTGGTGGTTGGAAATTGTTTTCTCGGCGCAACAGGATATGCATTTTTTTCCTACTCCGCTCTGCTCTACAAATTGAGTTTGGAGTTCAAATGAAGACATAAAAAATAAATCGTTGACCTACATGGGGCCAAACAAAAAACATTATATAAATAAGATAGACTTCCAGGAATATGGCGAGTTTTGGCTAAAGGTGTTGGTCATTTTGGTCTATTTACCTTAATGGGAAACCTTTGGAGAAATGAACAAATTATCTATTTACTATTTAATGTTTACTATTTGATTCTAGAACCCATAAGCCGACGGGCTTTAAAAGATAAATGAAGAGCCTGCCTGATAAGAATATTTTAGGGATTTTGTAGGAATTATATAGATATAAATATAATTTAATGAATAGAGATAAAAGTGTTCTCATTTAATTCTGTTCTAAATAAATGTTTTTATTTTTAAAACTCTTTACTATACGATTTTTGAATCCATAAGTCGCGGACTTTAAAAGATAAATGAAGAGCCTGCCTGATAAGAATATTTTAAGGATTTTGCAGGAATTATATAGATATAAATATAATTTAATGAATAGAGATAAAAGTGTTCTCTTCTAATTCTGTTCAAAATAAATGTTCTTATTTTTAAAACTCTTTACTATTCGATTTTTGAACCCATAAGCCGACGGACTTTAACAGATAAGAATATTTTAGAGATTTTTAGGAACTATATAGATATAAATATAATTTAATGAATAAAGATGAAAGTGTTCTCTTTTAATTCTGTTCAAAATAAATGTTCTTATTTTTAAAACTCGTTGCTATACGATTTTTGAACCCATAAGCCGTCGGATTTTAAGATATAAATGAGGAACATGACTGATAAGAATATTTTAGGGATTTTGTAGGAATTATAAAGATATAAATATAATTTAATGAATAGAGATAAAAGTATTCTCTTTTAATTCTGTTCAAAATAAATGTTCTTGTTTTTAAAACTCTTTACTATACGATTTTTGAACCCATAAGCCTTCGGACATTAAAAAATAAATGAAGAGCCTGCCTGATAAGAATATTTTAGTGATTTTGTAGGAATTATATAGATATAGATATCCCAAAATAATTTAATGAATTAAGATAAAAATGTTCTCTTCTAATTCTGTTCTAAATAAATTTTTTCTTATTTTAAAAACTCACCTTTCCGCCAACTTTCAGCTCATAGCCCATGCCCAGCGGCGTCTTCAGCTGGACGGGACACACGAATCCTATATTGCGATGCGGACTCTCCACGCCCATCTGGTGCTTCCGCGTGGTAACCTTCCTGGTGGGCGTGGCCGCCGTGGAGGCCGACGAGGTGGTGTTCTCCGCCACGCACAAATCCTCGCCGCCGTGGACCGGGAACTTGGAGCACTCGAGATTCTCCGGCCAATCGAAGTTGTAGGTCTTCATGAGCTTCTCGCAGACTCGGGCGGACTCGCAGAGCGATCGGCAGGGCGGAATGGGCCGCTCCAGGATGGTGCAAACGGGGACGTACAAGGAGCACAGGAAGAGCTGCAGGTCGTCGCTGCAGCCGATCTTGACCAGCGGCGCAAACTGGTGCACCTCCAGGCCGGCCTCCTCCTGCTTCGTGTGCCCAATGAGGTTTGGCATAATGGTCATATTGTAGGGGATATTCTTGCAGATCGAAATGGTGATGGGTTCGCAGCGGTTATGGTGCGGCAGTCCGTCCAACTCGGTTCCGGAACTGGGCATTAGCCCGCCCCCACTGCGGTAGTAGGGACTGGCGTCCAGGGGACTCTGGTCGTAGCGCTGGACGCCCTGGATCAGGGCGGGTAAAATAAACAGGATCTGGAGCCACATTTTGGAATCTTTCTCGCAAGACTCTGTCCAAGAAGTATCCTATACTCTACTTGATTTTGGGGAAACGCCTTTAAAACACACACATGTTGCTCAACTCGGGACACTCACTTTTATTTGACTTTTATTTTTATTATTATTATTGCAGATATCTTTGTTTAATCAACTTCACTCCCACGAAACACTTAACACCGCTTAAACATTTGCCGGCGGCAAATATTTGGTTATGGCCTTAATTAGCAAATAATAAATATTGCCTTCGCTCTTTTTGTATTTTTTTTAGCTTATTTTTCTTATTGACAAGCCTTTATCAATTATATTATGTATTTATTTTCTTTACTTCTTATTATCGTATTATTTTCCAACGCTTGCTAGTTTAAAATATTATTTTATTGACATTTCTTTATAACTTCTGATTTGTTTAAAATTTATGTACGTTTTTTCTCTGTGCCTTTTTGGTTTTTATTAAAATTTCATTTATATGGGCTTTACTTTATCAGGGGTACAATTTTATATTATTTCCCCAAGTTTAAGCATGGGGCTTTAAAACCGTTAATGGCCAATTATTTATCTCATATATTTTCACACTTCTTCGAAAAACGCGCCAAGATAACCGTAAACCGCGAATCGTAACCGAAATCGAAGTCCACCTTCTGCACGGTGTTTTACGTCAAAAGTCGCGAAACGGAGCCGGAGTTCGGTTTAAAATCAATCCGCGAGCACAACCGCACGGCAGGGCATACGCTGACAAACTGAGGAACTGAGGAACTGAGCCAGCCATACGCTGACAAGCTGGGGAACTGCTTCACTGAGAGACAGCCCAATTGACTGAACGCGGGACCAAAACATACGGCGCGTGCACTACAAAAAAATTCAAGCTGCTTCCTCGATTAAAAATTCAATGCTTTCAGGGACTTTAAGAAGATCCTTACAATTTATATAGGTAGAATATCACCTTCTGTAAGTAATTCATAACCATATGGTAATACTACAAAATAAGAAATCTATTTTATTTAAGGGTGATTTTTTGGATTGACGTTTTCAGTGTACTAAGCGGCTCTCTCGCTCCCGCGCTGAATATGCGCTCTTTCGCTGTGAGTTTCTCTCTTCAGCTATGCCTCTTGCTGGGGGCGACCTTGAATTCGGCACTCTCAGTGCTGAGAGCGCAGAGAGTGGGGGCCCAAGAGAGTAAGAGAATGTATTCAAAGACAGGGTCGTTATGCCATTTGTTTTGGATGCTGTCTCCTTCGCACTGCTTGCTCTTCCCAATTTCTCGGCCTCCCTTAGCATTAAAAAAAAAACGAAAAGTAGAAGAAATATCAACAAATGGTTAAATTTGGTACAGTAAAATTATTTATAATTTGAAACTATTATGCTATAAATAGGTATAATTATTTGAAGGAAAATTAAATAGGTAGAAAAGTCCCAATAAATTGTAACTGTTATAGGAAGAACGTTTAAGGACAAACCATTAGGGAAACTTTAAGAACAAAACTTCATGCATATATATATTTTTAAAATTAATGTTTATTATGTGTTGATTTTGTGAATTATAATTCTAAATTTAAGATTTTCCATTTTTTTCTAGAACAAGGGTATACAATTAACAAAGCTCAATTACTGTAAATTTGAAATCAATTAAAATTATGCCCAAAAGAGAAGCATTTTTACTGTACTTAAAATTCATAGCGATTTCTATGGCATTGCCATTAATTCAAGTAATTCACCGGTGCTCTCTGGGTCATCGCACCCTCTTGTATCCACCTTTCTTATCAATCCATCGATGACCGTTGCGGTTCTTATTGTTCTCTCGATCTCTTAATGTGTGTTTCCGCCAGTGCCGTTATAGGACATTAGCCCTCTGACAATTACTCTTCTGTGGGGCATATTTGCACGCGTTAATTTCCTCGATTTGCTGCGACATTTTTTTATCACCAGCCATTTCTCTGCGCACTTGCATTTATCATTTATCTTAATCTAGTATCTCTATAGTTTTTGTTGTTGGTTAGCTGTTTGCCCTGGTTGCTTGCTTTTTTGCGCCGGCAGTTAATTAAGTCATTAACTTGCGTTTAATCTGCGCCTTAGCCTGAGTTAAGAGAACTTATGCCGGGAATTTCTCTAATGACCCCGAATGAAGGAGGTGACAACGGAAGGGGGGTCTGAGCATCTGCCGGCAGTCAATAAACTTGTTATATTGACAATAATGATGACATTAGAGGAGGCTCCTGTCTTTTGTCTTTGTCACCTGTGGAAGCCTTCCTCTGATCGGACTCTCTATCTCCTCTCAGTTTAACATGTTTCCTTTGGCAGCATAAAATTGTCACTCTTCCGCTCTCTCCGCCACTCTCTTGCTCTCACGCTCTCTGTGATAAACAAGTGTTACCGGTTTAGCCGGCACTGTTCAATTCTATGGCTTTTCTCCGCTCTCTTTTTATGCTCGCCCCACCTCCGCCTCCACCGGGTCCTCTCTCATTGCCTATTCTTTGCTTCTACACTTCGTCGGCTTGTTTAATAAAAAGCGCCAAAGCTGGGGCCGCATAAAAAGCCTCTTGCCTCTCTGTCTCTCTTTCTCCTCTTCCGACGACAATGCATACACTTCAAGAAATTTCACCTGAGATTGAGATTGAGATTTATTCATTAAAATGTTTTAAGTGGTTATATTATTTAATTCTTATATTAAATAATTCTTATATTTATTAACTATCTATCAAGGGACTGTGTGGCGTATGCTTAATTTATTATTCCAATCCTTTCGCTTAATGAATTTCATTGATAGGAAAAACATGTCATCTTTTTTATCGATTTTATTTTGTTTAAATGCAATGATTTGCAGTAGCACTATTTTCTCGTTGTGTACTCATGTCTTGGCTTCTTGCGCCATTGTTGTTGTGTTAGTCGGTTTCCGTTTGGCGCTCGTTGTTGTTTTTGCTGTTGCCGCTCATTTTATGTTTACAAGTGAACGAACTTTGACGTTCTCCCGCCGCTCTCTCGCACTCCCACTCCAAGCCTCTCCTCCGCTCTCTCTCTCCCGCTCCCACTCGCTTGTTAGAAAGTGTTTTTGCTGTTGTTGCTTCTCTCTCGTGTCTGTTTTTGGAATATGTAATTTGATGTAATTAAAATGGAATAAAGGTGAGGAATAATACCCGAATGCAGATGGGCTTCGGTAAGATAAGCGAAAGCAAAATTGAATATGATGCCTCTGCTTCCTCTTTCTCACCTACTTATGTACTTTTTTAGAGTAATTGTTTTTAATGAGAGTTAATAAGGGGGTTCATACATCTACTCTAAATGAAACTAATTACAACAATTATCAAAGGGGAAATATATCTTTTTTGGGTTTCTGGAAGATTAAAAAATAGTCTTCTGCCCGTAAAATCTATTTAATTATTTCCTATAAGCACTTTATATATATATTTTTAAACATGAACACACGTCACATAACACTACAAAGATTTTAAATATTCTGTTTAAAATATTAAAAGATGCCACAGATGGAAGTCCCTTTAAATGCGCTCCAAAAGTATGCTACAAAATGTTGCACAATTCAAGAAATGTCTAATTTTAATTAAAGTGGGGTCCTTAGATATTATTAATAATTATTATAATTATCTAATATTATGACAATGCTTATGAATTTTGATCATCAAAGTGCTTATCAACCATTAAATATTCATTAATTCAAAAAGATAGATAACTATTCTTCAATTTTTATCTTATCTCTTCCAAATGTCTATGCAAATTATTAGATATAATAGTAGTAATAATAGTAATATATAGAATAACTATAAAATATATTCATATTTTTTTTTGAGTGGAGGTTTCTTAATGTTTTATTGTGGTTAATTTGGGGTTTGCAGAGGGTTTCCCTTCTGATTTCTTTCCCCAATTAGACTGATTAGAGCGATGCTTGTTTCCCCTTTCTTGGGTAACTGCTCAAGCCTGTGATTATAGGGACTTGCCAGCGAAAAAAAAAGGCAGCCCAACTCAGTTGTAGCCAAACAAAATACGAGGGATAAACAAATCAATCCGCACAAGTTCAGTCATGTCTCGCATGGCAAGCCAAAAAATAAACAACCCCCTGGACCCACATATGGGCTAATGCAAAAGGGACTTGGCCCTAAGCCATAAAAAGGGTTTTCAGTTACTTACATAGAAAAATACAAGTATTTACTTTTCGTCTGACCCTCTAAAGCCCCGACCCCCCCAGCTGAGTGGGCGTCTCAAGTCACATTAGTGGAAAAACCCCGCTCTTAACCCCAGAAAGGTCACGTGGCATCGAAAACTTTCGCCAAGAGGCGTCACACACAGAAACCGAAGTGAAATGTCAACTTTAAACAGAAGTCTTGCCAAAAAAGGGATGCCAAGTTTTTAGGTACATTCATTTAAATACTAAGTGGGTTTTAATTCAAAAGTATCTTAATGTCTTTTCTATACAGAGTGTTACTTTTCAAAGTCTGCCCTAATATTATTAAATTTCTTTAGGTATACTAAGGATACATGGTACATGGTCTTAATAGTGGCAAAGAATTCTTAATAAATATGAGTAGAATTATTGTTATATTATTTTAAATATCAAAATAAGAAGCTTTAGTTTTCTATTTATAATATAAATATATATAAAATATAATATAAACAATACGATTTAGGTACATTAAAAATTCTATCGACAGGTACACTATCTTAATAGTGGCATAAATATGGGAAGGATTATTGTTATATTAGTTTAAATAACAAAATAAGGAGCTCTTGTTTTTACTTATTATATGTATTGTATTCAATCAAAGCGTAAACTAATATTAATAATTCGATTTCGGTACACCAAGAATTTTATCGACAGGTACACTATCTTAATAGTGGCAAAGAATAATAATTAATAAATATGGGAGGATTATGATATGTATATTATTTTAAATATCAAAATATGGAGCTCTTGTTTTGAATTTTTATATGCTTTGTATCCAAACTAAGGGTTAACTAATATTAACAATTTGATTTAGGTACACCAAAAATTCCACCGTCAGGTACACTATCTTAATAGTGGCAAAGAATTATTAATAATTATGCAAAGGATAATGATATTTATATTATTTTAAATATAAAAGTAAGGAGTAGTTATAATATGCTATATATATATATATATATGTATGCAAACTAAGGAAAAGAGTACCCTTCTCATCACTGACCCATGGGAGGACCCTCCACCCCGTTGTTCGGAGTTCACTTCCCTCTAATTAGATGTAAGAGCCCTTGGCAAAAGCCCCTCAAGTGTATCTTCTCTTGATTAAAAGTTTACAGGATTTGGTTTGGTTTCGGCGACTCGGATTTTTACAGATCATTTGTTTCCATTTTGGGCAATCACAAAAGCCTTAAGCGCTGTACACAAACTGCCCAGTTTTCCTAGCCCCATCCAGGCTGTTCTCATAAATAAAACATTTATTTACTTAAAAACAGCCAGCGGCCAAAAGCTCAATTACGGTTTTTGAAAAATTGCCAGCGAAGCCTGCGCTGAAAAAAGGATGGGGGCAGTTGATGGAAGTTGATGGAAGGAGATGGGTTTTGAACTGGGCATTGGTCAAGCCTCGTTTGCTGCAATCAATCAAAGGGAAAAACGGAATCTCATTAACTTGGCCGACTGTGCGTCCGATGCCTCTTCAACTGTGGCATGACATGGCTGGAATTTACAGGAAAATATTAATCGAAATGGAAAAATACATGATTTTCAAGTTTTAAATGCTTACAGATACAAATTCTTTATATTTAGAACTATTTTCATGGCATTATAAGCATGGAGGTTCTGTGATATAGTCTCTCTAGTCTCTAGAACTATTTTCGTTGCATAATAATAATATTTCTGTGATAATAATATTTCTCTCCGTTTTGTTTAAAGATATTTATGTTAACCCATTTTCCTGCGGCGAACACATCTTACGTAATCTCGGTAACGAAACCGCTTTAAGTGCTCCTCCCAAACTATCAATAAACACTTCCTGCCACATTTGATTTGCTTGGGATAACTTATAGCGCAATTCCTATGGACAGCTGCCCACCGGCCAACCTCATCGCGCTCCACCATCTTTATGACCTCTCCGGCCGCGCGCATAATTAATTGCACACCCGCCCACCGTCCCGTTGCCGTTGCCACCTCCCCCCCTGAGGCTAGAGGTCAGGAGTACTGGAGTTCGTTGCGGTTCTATTTGGTTAAGCCTGCCCCTTGACTGCTCTCGTGGTTTGGCTTGGGGTCGCCGGGCGTCGCTTTTGGGCAGCGGAAATTTGCAATTCGCTGGGCGCAGGCAATGCAATATCGCCCCTCTTCCGCCGCTTCCCCCCGGGGAGGAGCGGTGGCCAGGGTAGAATCTGGCTAACCAGCATACGCTGCGTATGCGTGATAAATGTGCTGTGCCGTAGGCGTGGCGATTGATGCACTCGAAGTTCTCCTAAAGATAAATGTCATATATATAGTATTAAAAATACTTAAGATAAGAATTAAATTAAATTGTACTCATAGCTTTAAGCTTCAGTTTCTCGCAGATATATTTAATATTTAAATAGTGGCCAGGGTAGAATCTGGCTAACGCTGCGTATGCGTGATAAATGTGGTGTGTCGTAGGCACATTTATTTATTAAGTAAATAGTATTAAAAATACTTAAGATAAGAAGTAAATTAAATTGTTTTCATAGCTTTAAGCTTCAGTTTCTCGAAGATATATTAAATATTTAAATAGTATGCCCCAGTTTCGCTTTGAATTTCTTCAAGTGCACGAAGAAAGAGCTCCGGAAATATGTGTGCGGTTGTTCCCACCTACGCGTGCTCTCCTCCAAAGCGAACAACCCACGGACAGACGAGGTGGGGAAATCTGGGGGAAAATGGGGGTTTTGGCCCTGGCCTAGGGCGTTATTTATGCGATTCGGCTTACGACTTTCGCCGGCAGTTCGTGGCGGCGGGGGGGGGGGGGGGGGCTAAAGCTGTGATAGTTGCTGCGAAGATTTGATCAACTTTTGCAGTGGGAGCCAAAGATTTTTCGCCTGTTGTTCGGCGGCCCATTTTCAACTTTGAACTGCATTTGATTTACATGCAGGTCCTCGATGGTTCTGAGAGGGGTTCTAGCCCAGGGGAGTGAGTGCTGAGGGGCTGGCCCATGACAGGCGAAATGGAGTGGAGTTGCCAACGGAGTCTGGGAAGCTGGGCAAAGTTGTCGACATGCTGGTTAATTGGGCGTTACAGAGTTTTCGGTTGGTTTGGTGTTGAGAAGTCGGTCTGGTTGCATTTCATTTGGCCCGGGCTCCTACTATTCGCACTTCAAGCCCTCCCGCTTCTGCCTTTAATTGAATACATTGCCATGGGAGTTATGAGTCCATGGAAAGTTCTCTAAGGCTCCTACCAAGGAAGCGTTTAAAGGTTTGGTTAGCTTAAGCTGGGCGGTAGATATAACTCCCTTGTAAGGGTTATTTCGGATTCAAATTAAAGAAGATAGGTCAACAATTATCTAACTAATTCAAGCACTGAAGATTTTGTTTCATTTATATACCTATAACAAAACAAATGTAAATGTAATGATTATTTTTGCTCTATATTTTCCTTTGAAATTATTTTAAATATATTTTAAAGTGACACAAGATATTAGTGATTTGCAAATCCACCAGGACTTGTAGCTCTTAATCTCCTCTAATTATTATCGGTTAAAATAATAAATCCAACTAAGCCTAAGCCTTCCCCAGAGACTGGTAAACATCGTCCCCACTTGGTATGCACTGCGAGCAAATTTGATTAGCATTCCCTTGACCAATTAACACAACTGACCCCAGTTGATTTTCAGGCCCAACCCAGAGCCAGAATCTGGGCCCGAGTCCCGACCTGAGCCTAGCTGAGCCACTTCAATTAGATTAAACTCATTTGCCCTCAGCTGTCCCTCCAGTTTGTTTTCCTTTTTCTTTTATGGCCCTCTGCTGAGAATTTGCCACACGACTAATTTATGGCCGACAGAGAGATTTCGTTGTTGTGATGCATTTGCCACCTCGGACAAGGGGCACAGCTGATGCTAGCCAAAAATAAAAAATAACTTTGTAAAGCGAAGCCAGGCCGACACAACCCTTCCTCCAGGTAAATATAAGTCCCCATCGCGTAAAGCTCCGGCAACTTGCAACAAATTAAATATGGCGGCGGCGGCGGCAACATATCGTCTGGAAAATGGCAGACCAAAACACAACTAGCAACAAGCAAAAAAACAAAAAAAAATCCCCAAAAAACCCGGAAGGAAGACCAAAAAACTGAGCCTGTGCCAGGAACTTTCGGCAAAGGGTCAGAACGTGTGCTGACTGCGAAATTAACGCCACCTGATGGCCGAGACGTGTGGAAAGAGTCAAGTCGAAAGGGTCGGACCTTGGCCAAGGGTTGCGTTGCTCATACGCCACGTGGCCCCCACCCAGCAAAACATCAAACGGCGACTCGAGGTGTGCGGTGGGGAGTCTCCTCCTAAACGGAAGCACTCAGCCACCTAAAGAGTGTAAACAGAAGAGGTCAAAGTGAAAGTCTAGAACACAAATGAATGCTCTCTTTTTTGGCTTGGAAAGGATATCAAGAGAGTCCCTTTAATAGGCAAATTTATAGAGTAAAACGAACCATTTAAAGGACTTTATAAATTAAAAGAAAATTCTGTTTTCATTCCAACTAAATTATTTTAAAATTAAGATGCTTTCTCTTAAGAGTACATTCTTTAGAAAGTTATAAATATTAATTTTTATATATTTCCTCATCTTTAAATTCTTAAAGTAGATTTTGAGTTAAAGTTTTTAATCAAATTTGCATAATAATATAAACGAGGATTTACTGGCATAAAGTAAATATGTCCAAAAGCCTCAAATTAATTATAAAATAAACCTATTTTTTCACAATTTTTACATTAGTTATTCAAATTAAACAAATTTAACTGAATAAATTCCTTCACTGATGTCAAGGTCCTTAAATTCTTTGGTTTACCAGGACATTTTCTGTGGGTATTCCCCAAGGACTCGGCCAACTCCCAGCTCAGGTTAGGGCATAATCATAACAAGCTCAAATATTCCCGGGGTCGCCCTTGCAACATGAGACGCGTTTTGGGTTCGCTTTTCGAATTTCCCGTCTGGCTCTGGCGTCTGGCAACTTTCACCAGCAGGGGCAGCAGGGGGTTAAGGGGTGCCGTAATAAAAAAAGAATGGAAAATATTGAGGTGAGCCAAGGAGGCGATGCAAAAACCGCCGCCGACACACACAAACAGGCATAAGCACACTTCCGCATCCGCTGCAGAGAGCTTCCGTGTGTGTGTGTGTGTGTGTGTGTGTGGCGAAATATCTAAACATAATCGAGGGCTGCAAATAAGGGTGGCGGCGGCATTTCCTGCTTACACAGTCAGAAAAATATTAATGTGAATGTAGAATTCAGAGGTTATTTATCTGAATGATTTTAATAAATACACAAGTAAATATAGATAAATGTGAGAGGCACACATATATATTATTTTGTTATTAAGATGTGGCATTGAAGACGTTTTCCTTAATGTGCTTCCAAGCCTAATAATTTGCAAGTTATTAAAATAAAAGCCGCCTTAAAGCTGCCTTGCTTGAGTTTCAACTTAAAGGAAAACAACTTAAAGGGCGGAGCTTCTGGGTTATCTAGGAATGTGTTGCGTAATTAAAAGCGCAACAGGGAAATTATGGTGGCACCCAGCAGGGCAGAGGGTGATATTTATGGGGGATAGGTAGCCATAACATTTGGAGCAGAAAATTAAATAAATTTGCATGTCAAATGCGCATTAAGGCAGCGCGTGCGAGCAAAGGAATTTCTCCCTTTCCGATTTTCGTACCTTTCCCAGCTGTGTGTGTGTGTGTTGTACTTTTCACTGATTGTGACAACAGGCGAAAAAGGATTTGCCACAGGACGAGACATCCAATCCAAAACAAAAAAAGCAGGGAACTGCGAGGAAGGGAAGTGAAAACAAAGGAATATGCAAACGAGGACTATCCCCAAAGGTCCCTTCCCCTCGCTTCGGAAAAACCAGCCAACAATCTCTGGGGGAACAACGAAAACAACCAACAAATGTCAACACAGTGACTGAGCTGCAAAAAAATTTCACATTTTTTTGTTGTGTGCGCAAATTAAATTAAAATGTTAAGGCTGGCGGGGAGGGGGCGTGCAATTTTGTTGCTAATGATTTTGGCTTGTTTGGGGATTTTCCGTTTTCGCCAACAGCAAACAGTCAACAGAAAAACAAAACGCAGCCGAAAATAAAGCCGGAAAAAACGAATCCGAAATTCTAAAGAAATGTTAAGCCACTCCCACCACCGCCACAGAAACCACACTCAAAGTAAACAATGCAATTTTCCCTCAACCGAATTAGTTGTTTGCTTCGAGGGGGGAAATCGGGGTGATAGTGGAAAGCGTAAGGAAATTGCTACAAAACTACTGGGAAATTTGTCCGAAAGTGAGCATTAATTGGCCACGAAAACTTGCCAGGAGCAGCCACAGACAAGCATTAAACGGATTATAATATTTACCATTAAAAAATAAGGAAGTAGAAAAGCTACAGTTGAGTGTGGCCGACTATGAGATACCCGGTAACCTAGTTATCTTTGTCTAATTATGCTCAAGCTTGTAAAAAATATAAGTGAAAGAGGGCGGAAGGCAAAAGAAAAAGTTAAAAAATGTAGCTAGGAACATGTTCCTATAAATTATTGTATAGTATATAGAATATTATAGTGATTATAGTATTTACCATTAAAAAATAAAGAAGTAAGAAAGCTACAGTCGAGTATGACCCACAGTGAGGTACCATGTACCCTAGTTCATTTTTTCTAATTATGCTCAAGCTTATAAAAAATGTAAATGAAGGCAGAAGAAAACGTTAAAAAATGTTGAAAGGAACATGTTGATCAACAACCTAATAAGACAGATGTTGCTAGGAACATGTTGCTGCCAACCGAACTGTAGATTTTTCAGAAGTTCAGCATTAACAGAAACTTTTTATAACTCCCAAGTTTATCATCCGTTTTCAATAAAATTATTTGACCGCACAAACGTATTTATTTCATATCTATTTACTTTAAACCGAATCTCGCCAAATAAAATCTTAAATATTTGATATCCCATTCGATATCAGCCAAAACCATGAATAATCCCCATTGATGGCCATTTCACAATTGATAATTTCCGATAAAAATAAGTAGGTGAGCTGCAGCAATTAATCAACCATAAATCAGTCATCGGAAATGAATTACAAATAATTGCGCATAAACATTCCCCATGGGCTTCCAAATTGACTTGTCGAAATAAAAACAATCACCCAACGAGGCAACATGAATAAGCAATATTTAATATAAACCAAATCGAGGCAAAAAAGGGCCACTCCCCCCGTGCACATGACAAATAAAGTAAGGGAGTACATATGTTAATACGCTGGCCCATCAATCAATCGAATCCAATTTCAACTCAAAGGGAAGCGAAACGAGCGTGCAAATGTCTGTGAGCGAAAAATATGCAAAGCATTTTTATGCGGAAAATATTTTTATATTTTGCAAACATTATAAATCAATAAACAGAGAAATAAAAGCACCACGAATAGCTGCCGACTGACGTCCTTCATACAGCCTGCTTGCAAAAGGAAAGAAAGGAGTAACTGGCAAGCAATATTCGCTGCGAGGCAAAAAATAAAGTGAATCAAAGCTTGAGTTTAAACAAATATTTATGAGCCAGAAAATTGAGTTTTCCCTTTGGTGAAAAAGTAACTACTTGACACTCGCCCCCCCTCTTGACTGAAGGGACAATAAAAAGCCCATTCCATATTGAGCCATTGACATGGCCATGTGTCTGTTGCCATGTTGCATTGATAGACTCCCAACGTTGTCATGTTCTGGTGGCCCAATTTAATGTGCCATCAATTTTTGCCCTGCCCTCCCGACTCCTTGACTCCCCCTCGACTGTCTACTGTCTACTGTCTGATATGCCTATCACATCAAGGACCCCGGGCAGGCTGTAAAAAAGAGACAGGCCAACGAGGTGACTTCTCCTTACATTGCCCCAAGGAACCCTCTCTCCTCCGTGTCACCTAAAATGCCATCAGCAAAATTGGAAAAATTCCCTCCCATATATATATCCTCATATATGTATATATAATATATATAAACAGGCTGAGAATACGACAACTCCGATTGCGACTGCGATTCCTGCTGTAACTAGCATTGACATCTCGTTCTGCTGCGACGTGAGCCTCTGTCCGAGGATGGGAATAACGAGGGCGGGAGGTGGCCAATATCCTGGCAGTTGGCATCGAGGCCATTGAGGCCGTATCTAGGTCCCTCTGTGTGTGCGCCATTTAGCCAGGTTAGATGCGAGGCTAAGGAATGCTCCCGTTAAGGATTTGAATGCCTTGGAACACAATTGCTGATGAGCATAATAAAAAGCAGTGAAAGACCATGGATTGGGGCTGGTTATGGGGCATAATATGTGGATAACGAAAGCTTAGTTTTAATTAAAAAATACATATATTTAAAATAGATCCTGGATTGGCTTTGTGCAATGTAGAACTCTTTTTAAATATACTCCTTCCCTATGCTCGCTTTTACTTTGACTTTAAAGGAGTCTGCATTTCTTAGCAAAACCCCTTAGATGACTTACTTTGAGCAGGGCCCAAAGGTATTACCCCTCTCAATCCATCTCAGAAATTCCCCCATTTTGTTGAATAGCAAAAGTAACTCGACAAGATGAAACTATCTGAAGGCCAAAACAAATTCCAGCTCCCTTGGTAATCTACTTTAAGTGTAAGAGGCAGCCCCGCGTTTTCCCAACCCCCAAGTGACAAATTCCTTTTGCACCGTGCGTGTCAATGGCCTCAAGCTGAATAGAAGACATTGCCTCAAGTTGAGCATTTGTCGCTTTTTAGGCCCGACTACTTTGTCACTGAAGCAACCCCAGCCCGACCCAAAATACACACTAAATGCGTATAAAAAACCAAGACTTTCTCCCTGACTTTCGCCCCAAAACGTTCCCTTTTCGGCCTGCAACTCAACCAATTTGCGATAAAAATAAAACATATTGCTCAATAGACAACAGCCGGGCGAAGGCCAAAAAGTGAGTGTGGCAAGGAGCTGGGGATGGGGATGGGAAGGAAATGGCTGAGCGACGAGGGATTTCCCACTGTGCCACACGTCGTATACGCGATGCCGTCTAAGGGGGCGGCCAAAACTTTCACAGTTGCAGTTGTCACGTTCCGCATTTGCTACCTAAACATTTTACTCCACTCGATTTGTATTTTCCCGTTTTCTTCTGCTATTTTCCTATGTATTTTGTGAACCGAATTGCGAGGGCTCATGATTTGTACACGGAGACGTTTTAAATTTCACCCTACATAAATGTATAGTCCCTACGTGTCATCTTTATTTCGAAAATGTGTATATTTATCAGATCAAAGTTCTGGAGATGATAATATTTCATTTCTTATAGTCAATGGCCTTTTAAATTAAGTCTAGAGGTAACTCGTATTGCTTTACATTTTATTTAACTTGCTCTTTATGCCATTTTAAAAATAAAATAAATGGTTATATTGTTTAGAAAAATATATTTGAAACTTAAATATATATATATATAATTGTTCTACTAAATATTACTATATTACTACTAAATATCCAACTAAAATTACTTAAAATACACAATAATAGCTGCTTTCAAAATATCTTTTAATATTTCTAAGTTTTTACAGGGCATTTCCTCTGTCCTATAATCATACTCCATAAATTGCCCTATGTATCCCTGTTTTTATATCCATGTAAGCAAAAGTTTTGGCTTGCAGGAAATTTTCTATTCACTGGAATGGATGGCTAAAAGTTTTCAGCCAGGGGATGCATCTGCTGCTGGAAAAGAGGGTGCCTTTCGAGGGGGTGGAGCGAGGGGTGCTTTAAAATTTATACAAAACACGAATGCAGCTGCAGTTGCAACTGCAACTGGGGATTACATATCATTTATCGATTGATTTCAGAGGCATTGCCGAAGTTGGCCCATAAAGTTTTTTGTCTGCGTCGCCAGGTGAGTTTGTAGTTAAATCACTCGAATGCATTTGCATTTGTACTCCGAGTTGCAGGTACCAATCTATTTACGCATTAGACTGGCAATTGATTCACAAATCGGATAATTCAATAAGCCCTAAAGTTCTTTGCCGAAAACAGTAGGAAATGTTGTCAGAGATACATCTACAGACTTTAGTAACAATTCAATTCGGGCTTTCAGTTAAGTGTGTGTGCTATTTTTTGTAAGCTCTTTAAGTTTGCAATTCATTTCCTTCTTTTATTGGCTTTCCACAGGCTCAAACTCGCCCTGAATAATTCATCTAGGCTGAGTTATAGGCACAGCTTGGGACTGATGCTAAAATATTAGTCGAGTATCGCCAGGTAGCTTCTGCCATAATCACTCAAAGGCATTAAAGATGATAAATGACACACACCCAGGTAGGAAGCTTCCCTTCTTCTACCCCTTTCCGGTGTCCTGGGACCTCGTAAATTTTGTTTGCTAGCTGACATATGATGCATATAAAATGTAAGTGTTTTGGGGACTATCTACCTTGTTTTTTTCGGGTACTTTGGCGGTGTATTTAAAAGCAACTAGGAAATTGAGTGTCATTCTGGGTAGAGAGTGCTTAGAAGCTCGTGAATGTCCCTAAAATGATGTGAGTAAGCCTTGTAAGTGAATTTGTATTTATTTTCAAGCTTATTTTGAAGGGAAATTGCTTAAGGTTTGTCACAGAAATTGTTTAGAATTTAGAGACCCTTATAAAATAATTTCAGTTTAATTATTATGCTTTATAATTCATATTCTATATGTATTCCTAATATTCCTTTTATAATAACAAGTCTTAAATTGTCACACTTTGCTTAAAGATACATATTTAACTGCTGACTTTCTGAAATAGTTATGAGCTCCGGCAAATTCCCTTTGATTTCCATAATTTTCCCACCAGCTGTTGTTTTATTTAACCAAAAACCAAATCAACGGCAACTTTACCCATAAAAATCCCTCAAATATAACCCCAAAAGCTGGGACCCGAAAAGGAGCCACTATAGTAACCCTTTTTTCTTACGCTTTTTGCAACCAATTTATGGCCGAAAGCTGCCAAAAAGCTAGAAGAAAGGAGCAACGATGTCCGAGGAACAACGGCAGCCATATGTTCCAGATTGACCACAGCATCATAAATTTTTGGGATTTAACATGTGAGGCGGCGGCAGTCGGGAGAAGAGGCTGACCACCATATAAATTCCTATATAAATACACGCGATATGTGGAAAAAATAGAAGGAAACTCCAGATTGAGGGCAGCTCAAAGCAACTTCGGCTGCTACTTCAACTTTATCGTGCATAAAACATGAATTAAGGTAATGAAAATTTATTGACTGCTCGCTCTCAGCCAACTCGTAAAACTTACAAGGTCATTTAGAATGCATGGCGCTGGGGAGGTTGGGTTGGGTTTACGCCGACCTCCTCCTCATCCGGCCAGCTAAAAATATCTTTTTAATCTCCGCAATAAAAATATGAAAATATTTGTATATATATATGTATATCCATTGCATTTTCACACCCCTTTTTGTGCCAAACTTAAAAAACAAATTTCGACCGAATTTCTTGTATATTTTTTCTTTTTTCATGAGCGCAGCTATGGAAAATCGTTTTCCAACAACAACGCAAACACAGCTGGAATTTTATTGCTGCGTGTTTTATTAAAAAAAAAAGAATCGAAAAGATAAAAAACAGCAGACGGAGAAGAAGAAGTTCCGACCGAGACCGAAATCGTGGAACGCATTTTCACAGCGAGCGCTGTAATAATAAAAGTTTTCCGCGGAGGAGGGCTTTCCGCAGGACAGCACCGAAATCTGGCACTGAGCGAGTGCAAGCTACAGATGCAGCCAGATATATGGCGTGTGTGTGTGTGTGTGTGTGTGTGTGTGTGTGTGTGTGCACACATCCCAGCGGGTCTCCGTGGGGCGTTTCGGGGCTGGCCGTATAAATCAACCCGAAAGCGCGCACACTTATTTGCCGCTCTGCGGCACTATGAAGTCCGGGTCTGCACTTTCTCCCCCTTTACTTTTTTGTCTGGCAGCCAGAGTCCTCTGGCTTAGGGTATTACGGATCGGATTGTTGTGGCCACTGCCACAAACGGGGAGTCCTTCCAGCCCTACGCCGGAATGTAGATCGTGGGACTGCCAGCGAAGGTAATTGCTGTTGTTATCCCAAAATAGAGAGAATTGTTTGGGGTTTGCAGGACAAACACTAAGTGTAACATTATTATTAATCCTAGAGTTTGGAAAGCAAAGTAAAGTTAAAATAAAGTAATCATGATATTATAATAATAATAATAAATAAGCGTAAAATTATTATTATTATTAATCCTTAAGATTTTAAAGAATAGTTATATAAAATATAAAGTATTCATGCAATTAAATAAAGATGCAAATTATTATTATTATTAGTCCTTGAAATTTAAAAATAAAGTAAATTAAAATAAAAAATATGCATACAATTAAATAAAGATGAAAGTTATTATTATTATTTATCCTTGAGTTTTGCAAATAAATTAAAATAAAATATAAAGTGTTCATGCAATTATAATATTAAAAATAAACAAGGGTACAATTATTGTTAAATATCCCTGAATTTTGAAAATAAAGTAAAGTAAAATTTAAAGTTGTTATGCAATTATAATAATAATAATTAATAAGGGTCAAATTATTAATAATAGTTAAATAAATTATAAAGTATTCATGCAATTAAATAAATATGAAAATTAGTATTATTATTAATCCTTGAGTTATCAAAATAAAGTAAAATAAATATATATATAATATAAAGTATTCATACTACTAAATAAAGATACAAATTATTATTATTATTAATCCTCGAGTTTTGAAAATAAAGCAAAGAAAAATATAAAGTATTCCTGCAATAAATTAAAGATGAATATTATTATAATTATAAATCCTCGAGTTATCAAAATAAAGTAGAATAAAATATAAAGAATGCATGTATGAAAATAAAGATGAAAATGATTATTATAATTAATCCTTGAGTAGTGAAAATAAAGTAATGTAAATTATATAGAACTCATGAATTTAAATAAAGATATAAATGATTATTGTTATTAATCCTCGAGTTTTGAAAATAAAGTAAAGAAAAATATAAATTACTCATGCAATTAAATAAAGATGAAAATAGTTTGAGTGATTTTTAATGATTCTCTTTTATGCTATAAAATATTAAACATCATTAGATTCCTTCTTTAAAACTTGTTGATAAATAAAAAGGAATTAAATAGCAATGCTTCCAAGGTTAACTGCTAAAATTAAATGCAAAAACTCCTCACAACTAAATGAATTAAATAAATAAACAAGAGGTTAATAAATATCCTAAAATTCAGACTTAATTAATTTCTTCCTTTCCTGTTTAATTACTTCTTGACTTTTAAACTTCCCCGAAGAGCATTAAATTCTCTCCAACTCAGCCACTTACAGTTCCACGATTTCTAGGCACTTTCTTTACTTTTAAATTTTACCGATTTCAGCAGATGCTCCTGCTGCACTTCGCCTTGAATCCCTCCCATTGTAGCGAAACATTTTCCCTTTTTTCGCCTTACATTTATTTATCATATCCTTGCTTTTGTTTCTGGGGGGCGAGCGGGGCGGACCGTGGCCAACGGGTCGCATGATGAATGCAGTGGGCATTAGGGACGGAGCGGAGGGAATTTATTTGTTTTGTACTTATGGTGTCATAAAATTGTTTTAAGGCCAACTTAAGTAAAAATGCAGAATGCTGAAGTGAGCGGACGGCGAGCTACGGAAGCACAAAAATGCAGCAGCAAAAAAGGATAGCAGCGCAAAGGAGCGTGGCAGGAATCAAATGGTCATCGGGGAGCAGAAGAGGAAGGAGTGCTGGGAAAATGCATGGCATGACATTTTCTACTTATTTTCTAAATTGAAAATACTTTGCGTTGTAATTTCTCAAAGTAAGCGTCTTAGGAGGGAAGATAAAATGGAAAATGGGACTGGGACACAATCCGATAAAAAATGCCAGAAAGGTAAAGTATTAATAGTAATTATAAAAGGACTTCCTACCTGATATAATATTATATAATATAAAGAAGAGTTTATTACTTAATGGTTTATTAATATAAATATATGGATATTATATTGGTTATATTTTAGAGACAGCTTTAGCTTCTGTGGCTTAAGGCTGTACAACTCACATAATCATTATTTTTTATATCTCAGGAGGAAGGAGAAAATGGAAAATGGGATTGGGACACAAGCCGATAAACAATGCTAGTATTAATCGTAATTATAATAGGACTTCCTACCTGATATAATATTATATAGTATGAAGAAGAGTTCATTAATTTATTGTTTATTAATATCAATATATGGATTTTTTATTGGTAATATTTCAAAGGCAGCTTTAGCTTAGGTCTACAACTCTAATTATCATTTTATTCTAACCATTTTAATTAGCTTACTATTTTCCATTTATACGAGCTCCTTAGCAGTACTTACGCATTATGAGTACAATTAACCCTGGCTTGGATTAGCTCCTTACCGCCTTTGAATGCCGCCTGAAGCCACTTCAGATGAGGATCCTCTCCATCCTTTCATTACCTATATTTCTGAGTGGGTCCTGCGGCGGGGGAAATTCTTTCGCAGTTTGCCCTTGGGCTGCATTAGATATTTCGCTAAGCTGCATAATGAAATGTTTGCAAGTGCTTAGCAATGCAAATTCGCGGGGCCCCCAGGTGTGCCGACCTGACCAGGGCCAGGGAACTGCGGGTAATGGTAAAAAATGGACGGCAACTTTCCTCGGGGCCCCCGACAAATTATCTAATTAAAGCAGAATGAAATTCCTTGCCACTGTCAGCAGCTGGGGCTTATGCCGGGCTTTAAGCACTCTATGCAAATAATCCACAAAGGAAAAGTTACAAAAATTCTGCACCCGTCGTGGACTGGAGCCGGGGCTGGGTCGCAAAAAAAAAGAAAAAATATGCAAAGGACCAACTTTTGTGTTGCAGCTATCTGAAAATGCCACTAAGCAGCTTTAAGTGTCTGTCAATGTCATATTTTTTGTGCGAGGCTTACAGCAATTTTTTGGTGCTTCATACTTGTACTAGATGATAAGCTTAAAACAAATGCAAAGACCCAAAAAGAAGGCTAAAAAATAACATGGAATCTGTGCAGCGAGGCGGTACTGAGAAGGGTGAATATCGAATACGCTTTAAGTCAATAAAAGGACACTTAAAAATGTCAATGTAGATACATAACTTACCAAAGTTAAAGTAGGTTTTACAATGCATTCTTTTCTGTTTGTATAAATATTTATTTAATTTCTTTCGCCTCTCTAAACTATATTTAAATTGTGTTTTTCTTCCTCCAATCTGCCAGCCTTTCAAGGTAACCTCTAATTTAAACCTAAACCGAAACAAGATATTAAAAAAGGACGCAAACGATAAAATTTTAGTGTCGGGGACACAGAGGAAGTTCAAGCCGAAGGAGACTTCCTTCTTGCGGCTGGTGTCCCAGTCACTCCATAATTAAGTAATCCCCCCGACTATGCAGCTCACCTTAAGCTGCCAACCGGGAGAAAGACCTGGGACTGGGGCTCTAAGGAGACTGAAGACAGGGCTCTGGAGACTGGAACTAAGACTGGGAGTACTGGTTTGCCCACCATAACGGAGCTTTGAGACAGCCTGGCAGCATGAATGAGCTAACCGAAAAACGAATAAGAAAAAAAATTAAATTTAAGGCAAATTTTTCACCGAGGCAGCCAGAGAAGAGGAGAAACAAGAAACTGGCGAATCCAACGGTAGCCGAAGTCCGCACTGCAGGCATCCCAATCACAATCAGCTAGAAGGCGACGCAGAGCTGGCCAAGATACACTGGCAAGAAATGTGGCCAAAAAGGTGGAGTGTTTTCTGGCTCTGGATGGATGGGGTTATACTTGAAATGTGACAGGAACTTGGTGCTAATTGTTATCAAATTAACTTTGTTTTTAGGAAACACAGGTGAATAAATAATACTTAAATAAGAATCAAAGCAGAGAGGGTTAAACTAAACCTAAAATTAAGTCTAAAAGCAAGAACCCACAGGAATCATGTGTGGTCTCCTTTAAAATAATTGTTGAATTGTTACCCAAAATTAATAATAATAATAATATTAATAATAGTAATAAGAATCAAAGCCAAGAGGGTTAGACTAAATATAAAATTAATTATAAAAGCAAGAACCCACAGGGATCATGTGTCTCCTTTAAAATAATTGTTGAATATATCATGTTACAAAAAATAATGAAAATACAATTGCTTTACCTCAGAAACAGATCAAATTAGATATATATGGCTTCGTCTCGCTCAGTGTACTCTTTTTTGGAGCTCCTGAGGGGAGCCAGCGGAGCATATCTTATTACCCCTGCAGAGCACTGGCAAGGGGTCCAGATAGCCAAGTAGCCAAGGCAACTTTAACTGCCTCTCGCTTTGACTTTGACACATGTTATGAAATTTGAATAGATCACCGCGAACATTGCGGCTGGAGTGGAGTCAGGATGATGCAGCAGGAACCTGTACACTTAACAACTTGATTTCTGGGGAAATATATATCCGGAGAGTTCTGCCACAAGGAACATTTGTACAATGAGTTAACATGAATTGAGAGCCAGTTAAATAGAGTTGTTAAGCCGTATAGGCCTGGGAAGTTAAGGAAAGTGGCAAAAGATTGAGGAATTTAATTTTAAAAATAAATTACTTGGATAATTACTGCTTAAAAATTAGTCAGAACTTGCTGTAAACTTCTGAATTAAATTATTTAAAATTGTAAAGCATTTTTGTGGTAATTTCTTATCTCGTTTAAATCAAATTCCTTTTCTCGACTTAATTTTAACGACAGCAAGGAAGTCTATTCAGAATAAAGTGTTTCGTCTCAGCGTTTAAAGTAGCTCACGCCTCGTACCTTGAGTGTCATTAAATTTCCATCAACCGCGGCCCTCCCCTCGCTTTCGAGCTGGGTTTCCTTTTTAGAAAATCTCCCCTCGGCTGGGTGCATTCAACTCAACTCTCAAGTCCACCGGTCCACCTAGGGGCATCATCTAATCAGCTGGAACTACGGCTGCGGCGGAGACTTGCACTTAACCCATTAGTGGCAACTGCCATGGCAAATAGGTGCAACCAGAGTTGGAATAAAAAAGGTTAAGGCCGTGAGCGGACTCTGCGCGCGAGTCAATAATTTTCATAACTGCCGCTTAATTGAGACATTAGCCGTAATTGGCCCTAAGTGAATGCAATGCCAGCGACAAAAGCAGCCAAGTGTTAAGCGTTAAAACAAAACAGAAACAAAATCGGAAATAAGGCATTGCCTGGAAGGTAGTTGGCATTATCTTTATGGCACTGAGGTAAAAACAAGGATGTTTATGAAGCATAAAAAACTTACAACAAAAAGGTAAAAATACGTCTCCTATTATTTTGTAATTAAATTAACCAGAAAGCAGACATATTATCTTGGGCATTTATATTGAAATTTCTCTATTTAAATTTATATTGATTACTGACTGGCACTTTTTGTCCGATTCGAGGTATTTGAACCCCAATATATATGGGTGCTTCTGCTCGCCTGGGCGTAAAATTGTCGGAGGGGTGAAAATCAAAGCCAAGTGGCCAAGTGTGTGGCAGGCGAAATGTGTCAATAAATTATTTCAGCCCGACTCTCTCTCGCTCAGGTGTTAAATTGTCTCCCAGCTGGCAAGGGGTTAAGCAGGACGATATCCACCCCCAATATGATTTGTCTGCACACGTGTTGCACATGTCAACTGCGTAAATAAGCGGGAAATTGGTTAGTAGGAAAGTCAAGGAAGCACCCGGGCCTGGAGGAAGTCGTGACCCTCGGCCAGCCGGCGAACCATGAAAATTTCTACAAGGCTTTGGTGAGATTTCCCTTTGCCCTTACCCCAATCCCCGCGCTGCCAATCAGTGTTCTCTTTGGCCCACTTGGCGTATGAGTGATTTATTGCCCTGGACTCCGATACTTCTCCTGGCGCCGAATCAGATTCGGAATAATAAAGTTGAAATTAGTTGCGGTCTCCGAAATGGAAATTGCCAAATTGGAATTGCAATAGTTTTATGGCAAAAAAAGCCGCAAACAAAAACAGAAGCGAGGGGAAACAATAAAATTGATGAATCGCATAATAAAGGCAGGCTTTGTGGACTCTGGTCTGGTGTTCGGGGGGAAATCCTGTGGTCTCGGCTTGGGTTTGGGCATTGGTAAAGTTATCCACCGATTGTTATCGGCGGCAGATGAAAGTGGGTTAGGTAAACAGCAAGTTCTGGACTTAGAAGAGGTCTCTGTGAAAATATAAAGCAAAATTACTCTTACCTGGTGTCGAAAAGGTACATAATTGAAGGTCTCAAAAAAATATTATAAAATTCTTTATAAATTTTATTAAACTCTTATCAAAATTAAAATCTTTAGGGGTGTGTTTAAGGCCTAATTACCCCGCAATCAAACTTTATACCACCTTCTCCTGTGAGGTTTTTCTTGAACATCTGATGAATGTCAACATCCTGCCCATCGAAGGCATCCATCAACGCATGCCCATAAAATTTGAGCACCCAACTGGACGACTCCTCCTCCTCGCCACGAAGGAAGGGGCATGCAATTGGCCATTGCTGCCCCAGAGCTGTCATTTAGCCACAGGCTGGCAGAGTCCAGCCCACACCCAATCCCACAAGGAGCCACACCGGCGGAAGATCGAGCCTCCTTTGCAAGTCCAAGTCGTACGTGTTGAGTGATAAAGAACATGTTAATGGCTTTTAATCAATTTGCAATTTTTTCTCAATTTTCCTATATTAATTCTGTTCCTTTTGCTCCTGCTCTCTGGGCTGTGATATAGTATGTAATGTGAAATTGAAAATGATATGAAGCGGAGGGAGAGAGCTTTCCATGGGCATTTTCTACATATTTTAATGATAGTTTAATTTGAGGCAATTAAAACGGTCTACAACAGTCTGCAGGCGGCTCTGCCGGCGATTACGTAATCAGTGAGAGAAGACAACAGCTAGCAGCATCACCGCCACCAGAAGAAGCACTTCTTGGCAGGTCTTGCATAATAATCAGGTCTCCATAGTGTTGACATGCATAGATTCCACAAAAGTGGCTAAAGTGTTGTGTCTTTCTGCTAAAGAAAAAATATTTGTAATTCGTTTAAAGCTGTAGAAGGAATAAAAAGTCAGGTCTAGGTTGTAAACTGTAAAGGGGATAGAAATATACTCAGCATCACCATGCAATTTTCTATATTTATATTTCATATTTATTATTCCCGGTACCCAAAGAGCACAAAGATCTTATGTCGATTTATCCATGTCCTAGACGGACAGGTCTCAGAGATTCTAAAGCTACCAAATTTGGTGACAGCATTCTTATTTGTTTTTCACTTCAGCCCTCAAAGACCTTAAAAAGGTATAACTAAGTTATAGTAGTGATTATCGACTTAAAGTAAATATTTATAAAATAAATAGTTTTCTTCGGAATAAAAATTGAGTGAAATCGGAGGATAACCATGGGAGTTATTACATATAAACGTGTCTGTATATGCTAAACTTCTGCAACATCTACATTTGTTTTGGCAGCTTCAATGAATGTTGCTCAACATGTTCCTAGCAACGTTGGCTATTATTTTTTGGTGTTGTGCAACATGTTCATAACAACATTTGCCTTAATCTGTTAAAATCTGTAAAGTTTATCATATAATTAGATAATGCGAGTTAGCCATGACCGTGTGCCTCTTAATTTCACCCACAAAGCTTTGGGTACAGGTATTTTACAGTCGGTATCACTCGACTATAGCTTCCTACTAGTTTTCAGTTTGTATCTCAACTATATTTATCTATGCCTGGATTTATAATATATTTATGGAATAGAACTGTAAAAATTCAGCTAGAAAATTTCCAAGCCGAAAGAGCAGATTCTTCTCCCTCCAATTCCCCAGTGGTTTCCGCTGCCGGCTTGCGCTTTGGCTTCCTGACTTTGGCATCGATCTCGAGCCCACCTGGCTGGGATGGCCCCAGATGACTCCCAGCTCCGACTCCGACTCCGTCTCCGGCTTAGACCTCGACTGCCAACCAGTTATCTGGGCGGCAGCATCTTGGCAGCCATCCATGGCATTCGAAAGCGTCGAGCGGCGACGACGACAGCAACTTGATATGCAGACAAGGAAGACAAAGTGGCAGGATCGTCAATTAATTCGCTAGATGTTGAGTGATTTTCAGCTGATAAAAAACCTTTGAAGGCCAAGAAGATAACCCAACCCGGACTTGAGCCAAATTCCAACTGCATGGGGTAAGATTTTATTCAAAAATAATTGCAATCTTATTTCAGAACAAACCAAATGCTATATTCAGATAATTATGTTGCTCTTGAGAGGCGTGAGTACATTAACTGCTCATTTAGAGTCCGCTCCTCTGGATTCTACGGCTCTTGATTGATCCATTTATAATCGACACATAATTACAGTTCCATTAGCATCGAAGCCCTAAGCAATTGCTGCACTTTCAGCCAGATTTCAATCTACAAGATTCTTCTGCGGCCCGCTTGGCCAGTTGCATAATTGCAATTTGACGTGTTACTGGGTGTGTTCGCCCAAATTGTCGTGTTAATTGATTTTAAATGGTCAGCTTAAGTAGCCTCCTTGGGTTGATTGGCCACAAGCACTTGATGAATGGCTGTCATTATGGCCAGCAGATTGGGAGTACACCTAGAGGGTTCTCACTAATTAAAGAGCGGATGCGCAGAGTGATACGGAGATCCTAGAACGAGGCAAGGAGCATGATTTGAATATTTCAGAAAAATGCCTAAGTCTCCTATAATTAAGTTTAGATATCAGAGAAATAGCCTTAACTTGGGAAGGTGTTTTTGAAAGAAATGTGATTGACAAGTCAGAAGACCTAGAACCAAAATAAGCCAGCAATTATTCCTTATAAGACCTCTAGTTGACTCGCATTTATAACCCAAAGAAGTCAAATATTTCAATATTTATAGCCATATTCTTGGTCTAGTCCGCCATCATCAATGCCCCGTAATTATACGTCCATTGATCTACGATTTATGGCCAGCAGCTCTCGCTTAATCCCTTGGCCAATTGAACTTTAAATCGCAACTGTCGCAGCTCGTTAAGCATCCAAGGAACATTTTTGGCCACCGCGACTGGGACTTACTCTCCCATAAATTAGCAACAATTTAATTTCTCTATTGGAATGGACGGCCAGTACCGCGGGGAGCACCAGCACCCTCCGTTCCCATCCTGGCTCCAAATGGCAGTGGCAGCAAACTGGGTCCATAAATCAAAAGCAGCGCATGCTGGCGTTTAATACACTTGACGTCAGATTTCCGCGACAATTTGCGCATGAATTAAACATAAAAGCAAGTGAGGCATACACGAGTGGAATCCCTAGCACAACCTACCTGCCTCCACACCGCAAGCCCAGGTGGGTTTTTGTACCGCCGAGAACGGAGGAATTTTCCTGCACTCCAGGAATGGTCTTAGCATTTCACATTCTACTGAGAACCACAATTCACGGAAAATAATATTGTATACTTTAGACAATAATGTTTGTTTCGTTCCAGTCACTAAGGAAATATTTCTTACTGCCTAAACATACACTCAGACAGATACTATATACTTTTATTATTATTACTAAGGTTATTATTATTAAAATTAGGCAAAACTAAGCTTTGCTACATTATATATATACCTTATATTATATTAGTATTACTAGATTTTTTGTATTATAATTAAGCAAGCTTTGCACAATTTATTTAGCTTAACATAATAATTTCTAGTAATTGAAGGTGATATTTAAAGCCACTTTTCATCCTTGAAAACCATCGAATATATCGGAAATAAAAACCTAAAAGAAAGCTGTAGTTTAGTTAAGTGTTTATTTTAAATTTAAACACATTTTTCTGAGTGTCTGCGTTTCCCTGGCGAGCGGGGCAAATAAAATCAAAGTAGGTAACACGCGCAAATAAAACACTTGACACATTAAAGCAGCAACAACGGCCCCACACATGAGGAGCTTTTCAGGGGGGAACGGGGCCAGGGGACCAACTGGGCTTCAGGGGGTGTTGGCTCACGGGGGCGTGGCCATGACGCCATGAGCAATGCGGCAACAAATTTCCATTTTGTCGCTGATGCGATGACGACGCCATGCAAATAAGAGAGACACTCCATGGACTCGACAGCGAGGACGAGCAAAATGAGCAGGATATGAGGCTGCATATATGTGGGAGCCGGGAGCTGGGAGCTGAGATATACATACACATATAAAGCGCACAACACACCCACTCACGCATTATGCATGCCCCGAGAATGGGTGTGCGTTGGAGTGTCATACATACAAATTTAACGAGTCGCATTTATGATACCACAGACAAGTATAATAATTTCAATTAACGACACCCACGGGTGTGTTTGTGCCGGCACCAGGATCATATCTGAGCAATATCTGGAGCAGGCGGCGAGCTGAAAGGATACCTGGCGGGGAAATGTGCAGCCACCTACAAAAGAAGGATGTGGAAAGTGACGCTTAAATCAGTTACAACACGATTGTCGATTTTGTTCAGGAATTGCCCGATTGAAAGTCAACAATTTATAGTGAATTCAGGATTGACAGGGAGTCAATCTAGGCAGTTTTTACTGTCTTGTCTGTTTTGCTAGATTGACTTCCCTGTCAATACCGCCATTTTTTGCTGTCCGTTCATTAGATCTTGTATTTCGGAAACTGTAAAAATAAGCATTTGTTGGTATCCCCTTAACTTAAAATCTCTACGTATTTCTTAGAATTTCTAATTTTGTTAGCATTTATTTTATTAGTAATTAATTAATTTATTTATTTAAGTAATGTGCTTTTTCGTATTTAATTTATTGTATTGTTAGCACTTAGCGTACGGCAACTGTGTCTACTAAGCACAACCTGGTAGTTGGTCAAAATCACTCATCGATAGGAAAAAAGAAATCAAAATAATCGAGAGCAATAGTGAGTATCGAATTTTAATACAGCTTTCTGTCATCACTAGATTTGCATTAGCCTAGAATGCTGTATGGCAAAATACAGCTCTTGTAGCCTACGTATTTTTTAGTGAGGTTATTTGCATTTTCACATTTATGTTTCGTTTTGATTGTTCCAATTCTATAAAATGATCAGACATACTACCGATTCAAAAAGGGAAGAGATAAGGACATATGCAAGTTAAAGGTGGTCAAATCGAAGAAATAATTTAATAATAAATAATAATAAAATAATAAATTTAATAAATGAATACACAGTGACTAGAATTCTACGAGTTACCCCATAATCACCTAACACCATCAACAGTTGATGACAAATTGGGTCAGGATATGCGTGATGTCTCCGCAGGTGAGCTTCAATTACCTCTCGAAAAGAGAGTGTGTATCTGCATTATTATGGCTCTAATTAACTAAGCGTACGCAGACGCATGCATACATACATGCTTACCCTGGCCACACTTTTTGGCCAGACTTTTACAGCCTTCGCCGTCTCATCAGCATAAAAGTTTTTAATGAGCCATTTTGTTGCCACATTCTGCTTAGATGAGATGCTGGAAGGGGGGCGCTGTGCGCGTGTGTAACTCAAATGTGAGACGAATTTGTTATGACAAGCTCAGTTGACACATTTTAATTAAATTTAATTAATGCATTCAGGAGCATCCAGCCACCGCGGCCGAAGCCAGGACATAATGCCACCACGAGGGAATGAGCATTAAGCCGAGAAAAGAAAAGGGAGGTTTTTGGCTTTACGATGTGTGACATTTGCCACCTCAGTCAGTGGAGGTTGTTGTAATTGCAACATGTGTATGAATCCCTGGCATTGACTCCAAAAATAGAGGTAACTTAAGGCACAAAATAATGGAGGCAGTCAGGCTTGTATCATGATATAATTTCCTTGGTTTGACTTAAAACGTAAGGAAAGTAAGCTCGTTCAACAATAGATTTATTATTTTTTAAATGTAAATAGACCATTTATAGAGAAAATATAGAACTTTGGTTAGGATTTTGGTTTCTTTTTTTTCTTCTCCTCGATCTCGACGAATACATTTTCCAAGGACGGCTGCTGCAATGTATAATCTTCTAACTGCCATGCGTTGCGTTTTTGATCAACGAGCGTAAAAATATCCGCCCAACTGGCATCCGTTTGCGGAATTAAAAACGTCAACCGGCAACTGAACTCGTACTTTTCACTAAAAAAATATTAATCTTGTTAGCAGATATGTGTATTAAGTACTAGTGTATTAGCAGTGAGAATAATCATTTTGGTAAAGTGAGACTGTTTGCATTTATGTTCCATTTCCCAATATCCCAATAATATGTGAAGCGATCAAAATAGGTTAAGATTAAAGAGGTTAAGAAAGTATGGTCACTTTAAGATCAGTGAAAGGAGTGAAAACACATTGTTATAAAAACTTAAGAATTAATCTGGAAAATAAAAGTGAATCTATCTATAAGCCGGGTTAACAATTTAAATAAGAAATCGCTGCCCAGTTAGGTCTAAGCTTCTACTCTCGTGCTTTTTAATATTCTCACGACCTATGTGTGTGTACTCACTGCAGAATGGCGTTGGGATAGGCCGCAATGATTTGTTCTTCAATCTCAGAGAGGACTCTAGACACGCTGAGGGTTGAGGTTCAGATTTAGAGCGATCCGTTTCGCGGATTTCATTAACTTACTCCTCCGGTATGGCTTTTACGACCAGCTTGAGCTCCAGTCCCTTCGCGCTCTTGTTCTTTACGTGCTGGTTCGAGCCAATGGAGTGAATGTTGCCGTCCACCAACATAACGACCTTCGAGCAGAGCGCATTGATCTCGTCCATGCTGTGGGAGGTCAGCAGGATGGCCTTTCCCTTCTCGCCCAACGAACTGAGGATGTTCCAAACGTGACGTCGCGATGCCGGATCCACGCCGGAACTGGGCTCGTCCAAGCAAATAAGCGATTTTCCCATACAGCCCACCGCCGCGTTAATTTTTCGTTTCGTCCCTCCACTGTAGAACTTAACCTGGGGTTGATAAATAGAAGAAGTAGCAGGGGAAGATATAAATCAGTACGACTTTGACGTATCCAAACCTTCTTATCCATATGCTTGGTAAATGCAAACTTCTCGCCCAATTGTTTAATACGATCTGGAATTTCACCGCGCTTAACGCCACGAAGCTGTAGGAAAAACTTCAGCAGCTGTCTTCCGGTGAAGTACTCAAAGAACGAGTCAAACTGAGGGCAGTACCCGAGTTCCTTTATCGCTTTATTGCGTTGGGTTTTAATACTATAGCCGCTGATCCAAATTTCCCCACCGTCAATTGATTCCTCACCGACAATCATTTTAAAGGTTGTCGTTTTGCCGGCTCCATTGTGACCCAATAGGCCCAAGCAAGCGCGCCTGTATATTGTTAGCAGATATGTATATTAAGTACTAGTGTATTAGCAGTGAGAATAAGCAATTTGGTAAAGTGAGACTGTTTGCATTTATGTTTCTTTTCCCAATATCCCAATAATATGTGAAACGATCAAATAGGTTAAGATTAAAGAGGTTAAAGATCAGTGAAAAAAGTGAAAACACATTATTATAAAAACTTAAGAATTAATCTAGAAAATAAATGTGATCGATCTATAAACCGGGTTAACAATATGATAATAATATAATAAATAATTTGCTTATATTCTTGACTGTGTACAATTTTCTTATAGATTTTGCCAAAGGATTTTGATTTCATATACAGTCAGGAAGGAAGATCGAAACGTTTCGCCCTCAGTAGGATTAAATGTATTTAGGTACTTACGGTCTAACTGCAAAGGAAATGTTATTTACGGCTGCCGGACCGCAGCAATATTTTTTCCTAAGCGACTTTACGACTAGTGCTCGCCTTCCTATCACATCTTGATCCATATTTTTAATTTTCTCTGACTCTGCAAACACTTTTTCATCCTCGATTGAAGCAGGTTTATTGGGAGTGCAACATCCCTTGGTTTTGTACCATATAAAGCTGCCATACTCATAAAACATCAGCAATGCAAAGAATAGAATAGCCGTGATGATCAGGAACCACGACTCCGGATACGTTATAGGATCTGAAATTGATCTGATAATTTAATCGAGTTTAATCGCTTCTTTATTTTAGGACTTACGTTGGCAGACACAATTTCGGGATGAGGTTGCATAGCCGTTCAGGCAGGTGGCGCCCAAAAGTTTTATTATATCCTCGCTGTCAGTGTCACAAGTACTGTAATAGGCAAAGTTTTTCCCTAGAGCAAAGGATCCAGCTATGAAAGGGTGAAGGTATAAAATACCCTGGATCGCTTCGCCAAGACTAGGTTTAAATAGCAGGGTCAAGAAAGCTATTACTGACATTATAGGAATAATTATTATACCTAAAAGAATAAGTTATTTAAACAAAAGCTATATATTATTTTTGTCTGGCAGTCTCGGTTCTTACATAGTACTAAAGTCAAGAATATTGCCAAAATACTGGCATGACATATGCAAATCAGGAGATAGACGAAGCACAAGCCGCTCAGTCCGATTAAGAGAAGCACGAACAGGATATGATGCCAGGGTCCAAATTTGTAATTAAGAAGGAGCAGGAGCAAAGCGTATACAAGGTAAACCGGCATATCGAAGACCAAGTGGCTCAGCCAATATGTAAACATGCCCAGCCCGGACACCTCCTGCTGCATCTTCATATGCGATTTTCTCTCATTTATGATGGGTGCTGCCAGCAAAGTTAAAAAGATTGACAAAAGTATTATGGGACCGGTTGTTGAAGCATCTTGATTCGAAGGTTTTTCTAGGTACGGCTCGTTTATTACTTCTAGGCTGACCTTTTCTCCAAATAGTTGCTGCACAGCAACATTATACACAAGATTGATGGTCATGGGAGCTGCGTGAACCAGTTCATTGGCCCCGACCCAGCCGGTAAGAGGACTATCCAGACTGACTGCACAAAGCACAAATACCATCTTACGCTGATCTTCCGGAGATGAGTAGGCCTTCTCTAGGTACTTATCCATTGGCTCCGATATTCGCTTCAATTCTAATCCTGATCCCACCAATCTATTGATTGCGTCATGTGCTGATCGTGCGTCTTTTGTTGGGTTCTTTGGTTCCGAAAACAAAATGCTAATGCCATACCCTTTGTATGCATTGACATCCAAGCTTTGCTTGGTCCCGCCACCGGCACCAATACCGGATATCACCGTCGACAGGAATATGATAATGAGAAGCAGTATCAAAATTATATGGTAAATCTGTATGGAAATTGATTTATCTATAAACAAACTTGATCTGTGTGCAACTTATAAGAAAGCTTTATGGGCAGTCAGACAGACATGGCTAAATCATATCGCCTGGTGATTATCGCACATAAGCGACCCGTTTCGACCCGTTTCCCGTATTATCTTGCAGGATTTGCGGACGAACCAGGAAGGATTTTGTTAGCAGATATGTATATTAAGTACTAGTGTATTAGCAGTGAGAATAAGCATTTTGGTAAAGTGAGACTGTTTGCATTTATGTTCCATTTCCCAATATCCCAATAATATGTGGAGCGCTCAAAATAGGTTAAGAATAAAGAGATTAAGAAAGTATGGTCTTTTTAAGATCAGTGAAAGGAGTGAAAACACATTGTTATAAAAACTTATGAATTAATCTGGAAAATAAAAGTGAATCTATCTATAAACCGGGTTAACAATCTCAAAGATTTTGTTTCTTTTGCAAACAAGATCCCATGTACAACAGATCATTTACTTTTCAAAGCCAAAACCCCAGAATCTGGTGATAGTGATGTGATATGTGATGTCTCCTGCCTCGGCTGGGTATACAGATTCCGTAGGATGATTAGCTTACCTTGTAGTCGCAGAGAGCCAGCATCTTCTTCACCAACATCGCTCGCCACTGAGCACCGCAGCTGGCTTTATTATCATATTCATGGTCATCCTCATAATCGTCAATGCCTTTTTTACCATTGCCTTTTTTACCATTGTCGTCGTCGCTTTTGTCCTGTTCAGCACCGCCAGCCATTCGAGAGTCAAAATTCTCAGCGCCATAGTTCATAAATATCTCCTCTAGGCTCTGGGCGCTCAATCCAAATCCGCGAACACCCAATTCCTTTTGCTGATTCTCCAAGTTCCGGAATAGTGTCGGAAAAGAGCTGGCCGAGCTCTGCGGAAGCTTGTAGGAAACGTCCCTGCCCATTTTGCTGAATGGACGAATACCGCTTACATAGCCAGCCATGAATGCTGTCAGCTTGTCCACATCGCAATTGCGATCAGTTTCGCAGGTGAGCAAGCTGCTGGCGTCCACCTGCTTCTTCAGGAACGACAAGGTGCCTATGCAGCGGAGTTGCCCGTCACTAATAATGACTATCCGATCGCCCAGGACCTCACCGTCGTCCATCTGGTGAGTGGTCAGCAGGATGGTGCAGTCCTTCTTGCTCTCAATGATGAGCTTCCATACGTCACGCCTAGAGCTGGGATCCAATCCAGTGCTGGGCTCGTCACATATGACAACCTGTTTGAATAGCCTATGATTAATGATCGTGATTAATATTTATTTCGATTTAATGTAAGTACCTTAACGCCTCCGCAGAGAGCACAGGCGATGCTGAGACGCCTCTGGTTTCCGCCGGAGAGTTTATGGGCAGATGTTTTGATCTTTGCCTGGAAATTAAGCTTGCCCAGATACTTGGCCACCTCATCCTTGAGCTCCTTGCCCCTTAGTCCGCGCAGCTGGCTGAATAGCCGGATGTGGCTGGCCACACTCAAATTCTTGAACAGGACATTGTGCTGCGGACACAGACCAATGCAGCGCTGGGCTTGTCGGGGATTCTTCCGAATGTCGTGTCCATTGACGAGGGCAGTGCCAGAGGTGGGCTTAGTAAAGCAGGCCAGCATGCTGATCAGGGTAGTCTTTCCGGCCCCATTATGGCCTAAAAGCACAGTGATTTCGTCCTTGAATAAGTCGAATGTGATACCCTTTAAAGCCTCGTTTTTGCCATACGTCTTGCTCAACTGTTGTATTTGAACGCCGGGTGTCTTGTCCTCTGGACTGGGAGCAATTAGTTGAAGTTCAGGGTCATCGGGTCGTTCCACATCGGGGGGAGGATGGCTTCTGGAAAAGCAGCTATAGAAGATCTGCATAAAGGGCAAAAGCTGCTTCCTAGTGGCCTTCCGACAGCACAGGGTGCAGGGGAAATACCATGGCTTGGATATATCGTAGGATCCAGGCCGGATGTACTCCATATACAGGCAGATGATCAGCGATATTAGACTGCCCAAGAGCATGATTAGAAGGATAGAAGCTATACTTAAGCTCTGCTGAGGATTTAAGATCTGGTGGATATTGTCCCATTGAACACCCACACCAAATATCTCTGTGGTTTTAATGCCTTCCACAAGCAGTCCTATACCGGAGATTGGATTGAGGCTTGAGATAACTTCTATAAAAAGCCCTTCTTTTATAAGACGAGAGGGAAAATAAAACAGAAATAATACAAGAATAGTGTTCATAGTAACACGCCTGCTCGTAGACATAAAGCTGCTTATCATGAAGCTAAAGCAGATCAAACAGTGGCTGAACACGATCAAGATGACCAGGAACGTGGACCAGTTGGTAAAAAACAGTAAAGCAAAATCGTTATTTGGCAAGGGGATTGTCCAGCACATCGTATATATGGAGGATGCGATCAGGAGCAAGATGAAGAAGTGGACGTACCAAGATAGCCACTGTAAACAGTTCCCAATACCCACTAAGTTCAGGGTCTCCTTAATCTGCAGCTCCTTCTCCTCGACAATGGACTACAAGTGGAAGAAATGGAAGGAAATGATTATTTCAGAAAGGAAATACCGTCAAGCCTAAGCAAAGTTTATAACCTTGCAATTTAAATTTATCCAATATTTGGTTCTTACCTTTACTATAATTATAGTCATAAAAATTGTTAGTACCGCAAGGCACATGACTACTACCGCAAAAACATAAGTTATTTTGGAATCAGTCTTGTATGTTCTGTCAGGAAAGTTCTTAAAATCCGGCCCTGTGAAATTGAGAGACTTGTTCATATGACTTAACTTGGACTCTATGTAGGCTACGCTCAAACTGTTCTGGACTTTTATGAAGGTCGTTTTATAAGCATCTGATGATTGGAGACTGAAAAGTTTATGGGATACCTTTCCATTACTTTCGGGGAGACGGATTGAGAACGAAAATGCGTCTGGTAATTCAGTGATTCCGCTATAGCTATCGGAAAATTCTATGCCAACTTTTGTTTCTTCAATATCATCTTTCGTTAAGACGGAATACATCTCTTTCGCATTTCGAAAGGCTTTTGCATCCAAGCTTGCATTTTTCAGAAGCTCTTCAAGAACTTTATTTTCCGGTGAGTAAAAATATTTATTATTTCTGTGGAAAGCAATCCATGCTCATTATAATTAAGGAATGCCTATAAAAAATACACTTACCCTTCAGCAGAGAGTTTTTTACTTATTGGAGGAGGATTTACATATGGCGTTGGTTGTTGTAGCGCCTTGGAAAGCCTGAACAGCATAATAAAACAAGGAAGGACAATGAATATAACTACAATAGATATCATTGGGCAAATTTGGCCGACAAGCACCCTAATATTCTTCCATAACATCAGCAACAATTTTAAAAAACAGTTCGGGCCTTTCTGTATATCCATAATGAATACGATGGAGCGAAAAACGTTTGTATGTAAGACTTATTAAATAAAAGCACTGTGTGGCAATAAGCCCTACGCTATTGTGATTCCAAATATTTGGTTGGGACCCGATCCCATGAATTAAGATGAGAAAAAGTGAGTGATTAGATCCAGGTGACCATACAATTGCTGCCAGAACATTCTTACTAATTTTCTTCTAGATATAGTTGCAATTGTAATTTCTCAGCTTTTATTTTCTTCAGCTTCTGAATTGGAATATATCCATCAAGCTTCCAGGGATTCTTTGGAATTCTAGCAGGAGTTCTGATCAAGAACATATGTACTTTATTGGATCAAAGTGGCTTCTTCTCTGTGTTGCAAACTTCTGTCTGAAGTAATAATACTCTATGCTGGGTTTCAGAAAATTTGTTGGTTGCCAAGTTGCTATTAACTATACTTTGGTCTTAAAAAAATCAAAATACTCGAGCGACAAATTATTTTTTATCTTGAATAATTATTAACGACAAATTATACAGTAATCAAAATTCCAAACTTGACCTTCCAACTTGATGAACATGAGTTATCCCTTTTGAGAAAACAGCCGCGCCGCAGCAGAGCCCCATATCAGAGTTCAATCTGCCTGGAATTATATATGCAAATTGATAAAGCCGTTGGCCTGCCAGAGGGAGAAAGGATTGATGGACCGACCGCACATAACAATTAAAAGGCTCCTGCTCCTTGTGGAACGGGAGTCAAATGGACAAAACGGCAGTGGCAAAGGCAACTTGTCAGCTCGAATGACGTTTTAATAAGTCACATAATTCATGGGACGAGGATGGGTGGGGTCTTGAGCCCATGCAAATGTCCCGCGTGCCCGAAGTGCCCGATTTCTTGTTGAGAATGGTGAAGGTAAAGCCACTCGGGCACAGTGGAGTCCACTGGACTACAAAATAATCGTTTGCCAAATTATTTAATGATATCCAAAGTCTTCAGTTTTGTAAAAACGACTTTCTGTTATCAATAAATCATACAATTCAAATGGAAACAGATTGCACTTTTTTGCCGTTTTTTTTAAGGGTCAAGGACTCCACTTTAATAATCTGTAAATATTATATGAATATATATAATATATAATAATAGAATTTACAGATTATATCGTTATATTTCCAACTCGAATTATTCCTTCTAACCTCGCGCAATATTTTTAAGGGCTGAACTCTACGGCTGGCCCACTGTTGACATTCACCTGGTGAGCCCGAGTGGCATCCACATTGGCTGCGGGGCAAAAGGCGCTTTTGGGACGCTTTGACACATGCCCCGGCACAGCCACCGGTGCTCTATCCCCCCAACTTGTCAGCTGCTCATTTGTCAATGTAATTGATTTTATGCCGGAGCTCTTGACTAAGGTTGTCTTGCCGTAAAGTCCGCGCCCCGTGTGGGGATCGGGAGGCAGGGATAGCTGGGGCCAGAGCACATATGCCAGGAGAAGCAGGAAGAGAAAATCGAGGGAGTTCAGCTGGGCATATCGCTTCGAAAATGGTAAAACTGTTAACCCGGTTTATAGATAGATTCACTTTTATTTTCCAGATTATTTTTTAAGTTTTTATATCAATTTGTTTTCACTCTTTTCACTGATCTTAAAGTGACCATACTTTCTTAACCTCTTTAATGTTAACCTATTTGATCGTTTCACATATAATTGGCATATTGGGAAATGGAACATAAATGCAAATAGTCTCACTTCACCATAATGCTTATTCTCACTGCTAACTAAGTTAGTAAACTGAACTGAAGATCATCTAAGGTATTGCCTGACTCTTATCGTTAGTTCTTCAGCGAGTTCTTTTTACTTTTTACTGATTTATTTACTAAGTAAGTGAAAGATACTTTGATTCTCGATGTGTAGATACGCAGAGGGCATTCGCAGACTGGATTGATTTTTGTGGCTGCAATGGTTCGGGGAACGCGGACTTGGCTGCGTCTTGGGCTCTAGCCCAAGTTACAGTTAGACGTAAATCAAGTGGAAGAGCATGATGTAGCCATCACTTGGGCTTTAGGTTTATGATGCGGATTGAGGTGAATTCGGAAAAGCCAATGCGTTTACTTTATGCGACAACGGCTCGGGTTGAATGTCTGTCTTGTCCGGTTGCCGGAAGATGGTTACACGATACCGATGTTATTTGGCTATTTCAAATTAGAAATAATGAAAGAAAATAAATCTCAAGCCTTAATTCTATTTTTCTACCCGTTTCCAATTGAGTTTGAACACATTTCGCAAAGGAATGATTGAATTGGGAGTCCAGCGATTGGGAGGCGCGCCGCCACCCAATCGGCACAACTTAATTTTCAATCAATGCCCGAAACCGGAACCGCAGCCTGGCCAAGACCGGCAGCCGGCAGCTGGCCGAGATTGAGGCAACTCTATATGGGCAAGCGCAGTGCATCTGGAAGATGCATACATAGGTAACTACTTATTTTCCCTGGCGCCCAAGGCCGGAGCCGCACACACGCATTCGTCTTTTGTGGTGGCAGAAAGAAAAGCCTTGGCGCTCATAAATTTTTATAGCTTGTAATTATTTGGAACGTCGGGCAGGACTGGTCAGAAGCTGCTGCCTCATTCATGGTTTTCAGTGTTGAAAAACTCGTCTCTTTAGTTCCAAAGGTCGAAGCCTGGGAAAACAGTGTTGTAAAAGGTTTGGGAAAACAAAGGAGTTTTAATTTAAGTTCATTATACAACAAGGGTCTTGTGAGATGTAGCTATGAAAAAAACGATTTTCTAAACATATTTCATGATAGTTCAATGTAATTAATTAGCAATATAAAACCCAGTTGTACTTAGACTTTGAATATCACTATATGATAGCTCAGAGACTGAAGCTGAAACACCCTCTTAATATTGTATTGTGCAATATATTTCCTAGGATAATAAACCTTTAGAGAGTTGATTGAGCTATACTTTCACAAGAATTCAAGTTCTGAAATTTCATTCTATTTTAATAGTTAATTTAATATTTGGAAAAGTTTAATCAAGCTGCTACTTAAAAATATTTCTAGCTTTTTCTGATACCTGATATTGATGGGATTGTTTGTGTAGACATGAGCGGCAGGCGGTCCAAGAGGATATCTATGGCGGTTTCCTGCTTAGTTTGGGATTCGGCTTTAAAGCAATAATTGAATTTATACTTTGGCTTAATTAATGGCAATGCTCTCGCGATTGGCTTTTATGGATCGTACGCGTATATGTTGGATGCAATCTAATGGCTAGTGTCTGTAATTAGACTTGGCCAGCTGAGAATCGTGTTTAATTCGCTGCTTCTGGCCAGCTCGCTTTCTCAAGGTGCTAATAAAGTTGTCAGCTAATGAAATTGGCAATAACAAGAGCCGCAATGACGGTAGTTGTGGATAAACGATTAAGAGAGAATGTTCGGTGTGCTGGGCCTACATTCAGAAACTAAGAAGAGGAAAACTAACTGGTGAATATGATGTAAGCTGGGAAAATTCTTACTAAAAAAAAACATGTCTAAGGGCCGGTCACTGTTGAAGATCCAGAAAACTAGCTATCTGTCCGAAAAAGGTTAGGAGCAACTAAACTGTATTTTATCAGAACGAAAACGATTAACAGAGTGCTGTTCGGCATCGAATTGTGCTACAAGGCGCAAGTACAGGGTTGCTTTGACTATGATGTAATGCTTTATCAGTTGGCTTTCTGAAATCCGCTGACTTAACACAGAGTGTTAACGATAGCTATCACATTGATGCTAGAAAAAATAACAGGAGTCAAATTTTACTTACTATCAGAAATCATTTTTAAACTATAACTTAAATTTTAGTAGTTCTTTGATAATAAATTATTCTAAAAAGCAGAACAATCTCCTCTGAACATGTAAAAAAGTCTGAATTCTTGGAGAAGGACTTAATTAATAATTCTAGCTTTATAATAAGTAGAAAAACCAGTGTGAGTTGAAATAAAAAATAATAATAAGTGCATTAAAAGTAGGTAATTCGCTATAGCTTCTTTCTCAGAGTTCCACACATTTGCATGGAATATAGAAATTCTTGGGACAGTTTATTAAAAAGTGTCTTGGGTATAATAACAATATCAGTGGCTTTTTCTCATTGTGATAAATCTGTAGATTATCAGTCTGGAGACGGGCTCTAAGCATATAGAGCAGTGCTCATTATATCCGTGGCCCTATACTCGCCATACCCCACCACTTTCAACGCCTCTGCGAGCAAACTCAATTACTTAGAGAACACGCTGTTGTCCCGCACTTCCCGTCCAGCTACCGTCCCACTTTTAGCCCTGAGGCGATTCCTGGCTTTGGCTTTTACTTTGACTTCGGTACGTTTCTGCCTCTCCGGCAAACTTAAAATGCAAACATTTGCGCCGAGAGAGGAGCTCTTCTTTTCCAGCATATGCCCATGCCTGTTTTTGCCTTTTTGATGATTACAAATTAATCACACTTTAAACATGGCAATTACGCTCTGGAGGGGCAGAAGACGGCAGAACTTGCATAGATACTCGTACCATGGCCCCGGCGAATTTATCCCGGCTTCCTCAGCAGCGGAGTTCGCTTCTCTTATATGGAAAATTGCTTCCTTTCGCTGTTTAACTTTCGTTTTAATAAATAATCAAGTAGGCTCTGAGTTGGGAGCCGAGCTCCACTTGAGCTGCTTTAAGCTCCACTTTAGCTCCATGTTCACTGCAAGAAACAATTGCGGTTTCAATCGCAGATTCCTTGTCAACTCATTTTATTTGTAGGAAGTTAAATGAAACAAGCAAGCTCTCGACTATGGGATACCCGGAACTCAAAGCTGTGTGAGTTAAATTAAAAGCAGGCGCTCCTTGAATCTTATATGAAGAAAAGCACAAGAACATGTTGCTAGGAATAAGAGGATAATACAATTATTGGTTTCTGAAGTAAACTTCAAATAAGCAGGTTATTTTCTTTAAGGATTGAAACTAAATTTCAGAATCTATAGCCCATATCTTTGCAGTGCTACTGCTCTTCTTGGCTGCCGCTGTTCGTCAAGTGGCGACCATGGGATACCCGGAACTCAAAGCTGTGTGAGTTAAATTAAAAGCAGGCGCTACGGGTATAAATCCTTGAATCTAATATGTAGAAAAGCACAAGAACATGTGGCTAGGAATATGAGGATTATACTATTTTTTGATTTCTGAAGAAGGAAGGATTTAATGAATTTGAAATTTTAGAATCTATAACCCATTTCTTTGCAGTGCTATTGCTCTTCTTGGCTGCCGCTGTTCGTCAAGTCGCGACCATGGGATACCCGGAACTCAAAGCTGTGTGAGTTAAATTAAATAAATCCTTGAATCTTATATGAAGAAAAGCACAAGAACATGTGGCTAGGAATATGAGGATAATACAATTATTGGTTTCTGAAGAATACTTCAATTAAGCAAGTTCTTTTCCTTAATGATTGAAATAAAATTTTAGAATCTATAGCCCATATCTTTGCAGTGCTACTGCTCTTCTTGGCTGCCGCTGTTCGTCAAGTCGCGACCATGGGATACCCGGAACTCAAAGCTGTGTAAGTTAAATTAAAAGCAGGCGCTACGGAATCTAATATGATGAAAAGCACAAGGACATATGGCTAGGAATATGAGGATTATACAATTATTGATTTCTGTAGAATACTTTAATTAAGCAAGTTTAAGGATTGAAACGAAATTGTAGAATCTATAGCCCATTTCTTTGCAGTGCTATTGCTCTTCTTGGCTGCCGCTGTTCGTCAAGTCGCGACCATGGGATACCCGGAACTCAAAGCTGTGTAAGTTAAATTAAAAGCAGGCGCTCCTTGAATCTAATATGAAGAAAAGCACAAGAACATGTGGCTAGGAATATGAGGATTATACAATTATTGATTTCTGAAGAAGGAAGGATTTAATGAATTTGAAATTTTAGAATCTATAACCCATTTCTTTGCAGTGCTATTGCTCTTCTTGGCTGCCGCTGTTCGTCAAGTCTCTCGTGTAATTTCCAGGCAATTTCTCATACCCATAATTGCATAATTTCAAAGTTGTTGGCAACTTAATTGCGCTGCACACTGGACCAGGGCCAGGGAGACCGATTCTGGGTCCGGCTGGCTGCTGCCACCGCTGCTGCCCCGGTGTCTTCGGTGTAAATAAAAACCTTTTTAAACGCTTGTCAGGCGGCGGAGCCCACGTTAGCAGCGACTTCAAAAGCGCGCATCATCGTCAAACATGTGTTGGACGGAGGGGAGCCATCTCCCCGGACCTCCTCTGACCGCCCCCGCCCCATTAGCCATTAGCCAGTGCCTCGCCCTTCGGCCGGCGGTCATTTGCCATCAAAGTTAATATGCTTTATATTAAATTCTGTTGCCTCCTGGCCTGGTTTTCAGTCCGGTTCAACTGCTCTCTGCCTGCCGGCCGGCAGATTTTATAATCTGCATCTGCCGCCGCACTTCTGCGGACTCAATCCCCCCCCTCGAATCCTGTTTGTGGAATCGTTTCCACTTTTTCCCCATTTTCCCTTCGTTTCCTCTGCCAGTGGCTAAAATTTCGCATCAAATTACTCAATTAATTTCACTTAAATGGAAAACAAAGTCATCGAGCGCATTTAATGATGGAGTATCAGAAATGTGGCGTGAAAATCGCGATTAATTGCTTGGTAATAAAACAAGTTAGAAGGCTTGATGTATGTCAATTTTGTAATTAAAAAAAAAGGAATCTGTACCTACGCCATACCAATGAAATTCTTTTAAAACATCAGCAAAATTTAACTCCTAACCCGAAAATAAAATTCCAAGCCTCCTAACGAGCCCTCTGAAATGCTTCAACCTGTGAGTACTTCATTCCATTTGCACGGTGTGTAAGTCCTTTAGATTCCTTGGAGTCCCAAAGGTGCCACCTCCACACATAATCACAGAGAGAAGCCAGGAGAAAGGCTCCCCGGAGAGGAGCTGTCCAGAGCTTCCAAATTGATTTATGGGAACATTTCTTGCAAATGAGCCAAGCAAATCAAAACAAGACAGCCAGTTGGAGCCTATATATTCCTGGTGACTCCGCTCTAGCCTCCCAGCCGGCCTGGCCTTTCCCCATGCAGACTGGCCGCAGAGCAAGCGAAATGCATTTGGCACGCAATTACGGCCCAAAGTGTTAATTGCATTTCCGCTCTGGCCCGACTCTGAAGCCGGCCTAGAGGAGCTCAGTGGCCAGCAGAAGCTGGAGCCCGAGCAGAAGCTGGAGCGGCAGCTGGAGCTATCCAAGCCATCAAATGCGGTACGGCCCTCAACTCACGCATTTGGCATTAACCAGAGTCGGTCTGCTAACACAGCGAAAAAGAATCATTTGGAAATCTAAGAAAAAACACTCAAATACCTGACACTATCATTAATATCCAAACTTTATTAAATAAACTATCTTTTAGATAAGCAAAAGTTCTTTAGATTCTTTAAATGCATTTCAAATGAATTACTGATCTTTCTTCACAGTGCAGCTTGAGCTGGAATTGGCCAGACCAAAGCCAAATCCTAGCCAAAGCATTTGGCTGAGATAAGCAAGCGGCGGCTGGGTAACGGAGCTTTTTGTGTGACGCGATGGTAGGGGCTCTGAGCCCGGTCTCTGGAATGGCCAAGACGCATGCGTGGCCATTCCGAAAACGGAGCAATGAAGTCCAGACACGCAGCAGGCAGCCATGGGCTGCAATGGGGCGAAACTAAGTCAAACATTTGTAGAACATCTCGGCGGAGAAAACCGAGGCGGAAACCGAGGACGAGGACGAGGGCCGAGGAGGAAGATCTCCCCGGGGAAATGGCGGATGGAGAAAAGTGGAAAATTTATGGGCCCCAAAAGGCGAATAGATGTCGTAGATTCCGCATGATGCAGAGCATAGCTAGCAGTTGTGGCAGGAGGATAGTATGTTAAATATAGGTTGGGGGGAATTGATCGCTGGCCCACAACGAGATAGTAATCTTTTTCAGAGATAACCAAAAAATACATATGAGTAGAATAGCAAATTCTTTTGTACCCCTTGAACCCAGTTTTGTTGGCCAGAAAGTGCTTTTTAATTGCTCGAAACTGCACACTCGGAATTGGTCCCAGTTACCAAATCGGGGATCCAGCCCGCCATCGCAGCTACATGTGGCAACATTTCGAGTGATAAGCCGCAGCAAACATGTTGGCCAGCTGTCGATTCCACTTTTGGCCAAGCTCCAATCTCACAGCCAAAGCCAAAGCCAAAGCCCCATTCCCCATGGACGCTGTGGGTTTCTCTGGCATTTGTATTGGCAAATCAATGGTAATGACATTTATTTGAGCCAACTCCGTGGCGCGTTCTTCTGCGGCTTGTGCCCAAATCCGTTAATAAGCCATTTTGACAAATTGGATGATTGCCGCCAGCGCAATCGCTCGCCTGCCAGGAGCAGATGGGACAGCGTATCCCCAGGATTTCCGCCAATTGTGAAAGTGTTTGGGCGAAAGCGAAGATAAAATGTCAAGCAAGCAGACATGGAAAATCGTTGAGACATCTTGCAGATGAAAGCAGGCTCTTGATGGTAGAATTTTATTCAATTTAATATTTATTTTTATTTGATTAAACTTTAATTATGTTTGTTGATAAATTCGATGTCCTTACATCATGTCCCTCTGGTAGCAGGTGATGGTGTTTTGGCACTCTGCATCATGCACCTGATGGAACACTAAGAACCAAAATGTAACTCATTAAAATAGATATTAATATTAATAAAAGGTTATTAGACTCTCACCATTCTTGGCATTGAAGCAGTTCCACTGGCTCAGCTCACACTGGCCCGGGAACTTGACCACGCACTTGCCGTTGCTGGCGCAGATGTTGAGGGCTTGTCTGGGACACTCAAAGTTGCACTTGCCCAGCTTGATCTCCTCGCGATGCTGGGCCATCAGCTGGGGAATGTGAGCGTGGACTTGGTTCGAGACATTTGGGTTAATAACCAGGGAGCGACCTGTTTTGCCTGGGTTGTGTTCAGGGTCCTTTGGCTTCTCTTGGTCCTTCTGCTCCAGCTGAGCCTCTTTCTCTTTCTCCTTTTCGAGCTTCTCCTCCTTTTGGACCTCCTCCTTCTCCTTTTGGAGCTCCACCTTCTCCTTTTGGAGCTCCTCCTTTTCCCTCTGCTCCCGCTGCTCCTTCCTCTTCTGAATGGCCTGTTGCAGGGCCAAAGGAATGTGCTTCTCGGCCATTTGCATCACCTTGGTAACATGCTGCTGCAGCTTGTGCAGCTTTTCGGCCACATCAATGGGCTGCTGGCCGGGCGGCGTGAGCACCACCTGCCCCACTGGCGGCCACACCACCTTGTTCTGCACCACCGGCCTGCCCTGATGGATCAGAGTACCGATGGCCTGATGGTTGGTCACCCTCACCTGTGGATGGCCAGCTTGCACCGGCTGTAGGCCAGATTGCACCGCAGATGCAGACGCTGGGCGGTCAACATTGGCAACCGGACGGACATCACCAGAGTGTGCAAATGGTGGAAGGAGATCTGGATAGGGCTTGACCACTGGCGCGTCACTCCCACTCCCACTTCCACTCCAACTCCCATCCACAGGCCCAGTCAATGTGTTCGACGGCTTGTCCTTCACGTGCTGGAGCACCTGATTGATGTGGCTAGTTATCAGGTTCTGGATATGCACCGGAAGCTCCGTCTGGGCCTGGGGCTTCCCCGCCGTATTGGTTGTTGTGGCCTCTGTGGTCTTGGCCAACTCTGCGGCTTGTCCCAGCGTCAGGATGGCTGCTGGAAGTCAAGGATCCACTTAGTACACTTTGCATACAGTAAGAGAGATGGTTTAAGAACATTTTCCTGGTTAACTGGAGCCCTAGTTCTTAGTTGACTTTTATAATAAACTAAAAAATATTTTAGTTAGACTTACCGAGTACTAAGATGGCTTTCATGTTGGTGTTGATGGTGATCCTTTGCTGTAACTCCCAAAAGGCGTTCTGTGACTCTTCCTTCAATTGTGAGCACTTTATAAAGGCTTCTGCTGCTCAGTCGTCACCGGACTTGCGAGCGATTTGTTTAATAACATTTGCTCATGTTATTATTTGGTTTTTATGTTAATTCTCGGCACACGAACAGGTTTTTTTCTGCTTTTGTTGCGCTTGAACGGACCGGTGAGCTGAGACCGGCATTTGTAAGGAAAGGTGGGGAAAAGATGGCAGGGAATATTGCCTTAATCGTTTCCTTATGGAAGAATATTTAAATATTGAAAATTATGAGATGTTCTTGGTGAGCAGTGTACAGAAATTATTTAATTACTTACCCAAAATAGGACAAAAGAAACAATTACAGTAACTTAATTGCATTTGCTAGCTAGTTACATAGATTTTGTAATTTTCGCTGCAAAATAATCGATATTGGCTTAGTCTTTATGAAAAAGAAATAATAATAAAGATATTAATGGGAAATATGACTTTGCAATTAAGTTGTAAACAATTAGCTGAATTATTTCATATTTCTATAAAAATCTACCTATTTATTTTAATCCTTGAAAAATCTTAGGTATTTAAATGAGTGGAAGAGTCATAAAAGGAAATTATGGACAATTATAGCGCCGTCATTACAACTGAGCGGAATTTTCCTCAACTAAGAGAAAACCCCACTGAATTCAGAGTAAACTTTTAGGCGGAACTGACACTGGAAGTGAGCAAAATAAAAAGCTAAATAACAATATGCAAATTTGCATTCCCAGGGTTTTATTTCTGGCAAAGGAGGGACGTTTAATTACAAGGCAGGTAAGAATAAAAATGACAGTCAAAGCTGTTGAACGACGATGATGATGATGCAATTTAATATCTCTCTGGCAGGTGTTAAAATAAGGGATTATGCATGGAATCAGGAAGGACAGACCACAGCATCAGCAGCAGAAACCAGAAGCTTTTGTTGGGTATATAAAATCCTGAACCGTCGGTGGCAAAATCAACAGTTTTACAGTTGCTGCGAGAACAGCAAGGTTAACAATACAACGACAGTCTCCACTGAAAGTCCAACACAATACCAACAATGAAGTCCTTATTGCTGATCTTTCTGGGTAAGATCCTTTTGGCAATCATTAAAATATTATAATATTATATAATATTATTCTCCTTCAAGTTGTCATTGTCTATGCCGGCGCTAGTGTAATGCCAATGCCCCAAACCAACGGTCTGAGCATTGACCAGCATGGCAAAAGGGTTCATTCCGATCAGGTCGAGGACAAGTGCGACTATTACTGCGCCGATAAGGATCCTTCTGTATGTGCCACTAATGGACAATGCCTGCTGAAGTTCCAGAGTCACTGTGCCATGACAGCCTACAATTGCCGCAATCCCCAGAAGATGTTTGAGATCGTGGAAGATCATCGGTGCATGCAGGCCTGGCAGCCACTTTGCCTTGAGGCAGATCTCAAAGAGTTTGGCTTGTGAGGCGGTTTTCGGCGGAGAGGTTGTTGACTCAAGATTTAATAAAACCCAAAAAAATCAAACATCTACTTTATTTTTCTCTTTTCAATCATGTACCTAAGGCAGGAATCAAAATTAAGACTATTGACAGCAGTCAACAATAGAATATGAATGCTTTAAAGCAGAAGTGATACAATGCATGGTACTTGTCTCTATTGCAAAAGGAAATGCCAGAACATCCGTTTTTACTTAAACTATCGCAAAAAAAAAACAATAAAAATAACAAATTTCAGCAATTGGTAATTTGTTTTTTTAGGAGGCCTTCAGGCAAGTGTGAAAATACAAACGACAAAGTGTAAATGCATATGTAGGTACATATGTCCATAGTGATGACATGCTATCTGCGGCCTGTGATTGATTTTTTACTTTTATATATATATATATAAATTGCTGCACAGCTACTTTTAATTAATTCATAAATATTAGATATTCACGTATGTATGTATGCAGTATGGAGTATGCATTGGATATAATGTACTCACAAGTTTTAGGCAATATATGCCATAAGCGGAACTATGGCAGAGGTTTAATAATAGCTTGGGCTTTTTAAAACTAAAAAAAAGATTTATTAAAGTCATTGAATATCTTAATTTCTTTGTAATTTATTATAATGAATATATACTTATTTCATAAGAAATTTTATGAAATTAATATAATCATAAAGAGTATTAAATAAAAGCACTGTGTGGCACTAAACTCTAGGCTAATGTGATTCCGAATACTTTGTGGGGGACCCCTGAATTAAGATAAGAAAAAGAGAGTGATTAGATCCAGCGGATCCAGCATTGCAGCCTATTAAATCTAGCTGACTTATAATATATATTTTAATAAGTAAATATTCTGTAAATCGGCTATAGTGTAGACAAAAGAGAACTCTCCTAGCTGTCCATGCAATTTAACACTTAAACATTCATGATAATTCAACGACAATACTTACTCTATACAATATGAAATAGTCATCTGATTTTTATAAAATGAATGCCGTATTTCTGAAATTGTAATCTATTACATTTTATAGTTCGACATTTTGTTTTGTCATGCATTTGAATTGCATTTGAAACGTTCTTTGTGAAAAACAAATTAAAAAAATGACATTTCCATCCGTTAAATCGAATGTTAACAGCTGCTAACAAACTAAAAAGAAACCTTTGAAAAATCAAGATGAAATTTATGATATAGTTGACTAATCTGGGCTGTTCCTACTATGTATATTCTACCTCCAATAGAAGGAAGACCATCTGCCAAGTTTAATATAGATAGTTCTAAAGCTAAGATACCAGTTTGCGTAAAAATGCACATACGCTAGGATAGACTTATATATATACATGGAAATCGCTCTTTCACATATCTAACTAAATACATAAATAAGACTTTGCAATTTTAATTATTATTAATTAGCTGTTTACAGTAATAATAAAATGGTATTTAGAAAATTTAAGTGCCGCCATTCCAACCTATCGGAATTTTCCGCAACTAATAGAAAATTCCACATAATTTAAAATCAACTTTTAGGCGATGCCGACACTGTAAGTGAGCATAATAAAAAACTAAATAAAAATGCAAATTTTGTTTTCCCAGGGTTTTATTTTTGGCAAGGGAGGGACGTTTAATTACAAGGCAGATAAGAATTAAAATGACAGTCAAAGCTGTTGAAAACCGCTGGCGACGATGATGATGATGCAATTTAATATCTCTCTGGCAGGTGTTAAAATAAGGGATTATGCATGGAATCAGGAAGGACAGACCACAGCATCAACAGCAGAAACCAGAAGCTTTTGTTGGACAGATAAAATCCTGTCCCGGCTTTAGCCAAATCAACTTCACCTCGCATTAGCAGGTGATGACAATTCCTTGTCGGTCTCGTTGGAATATGGGCCGTCACCTGGATGCTGATAAGACCAATTATTGCATTTGGCACAACCTGCTGTTACTGCAAAAACAATACACATCAGCACTGGAAAAAAAACAAGCAAAAGTTAGCATTATACCAGTGTTCCAGCCCCTTGAACATATTAAATTACATAAGAAATATCAACAAACATAACATAATTGTAAATGTCAGGAAAAATGATTTGTTTCTAATATAAGTCCAGTTTCCTTTAAGTATTAAAGTTCTCAAAAACGTTCAGATATCCTTAATTGGAATTTTTGTTATCAAATTCAACTCATAGTGAGCACCCATTTCTTGAGCTACTATAAAGGAAATCACGAATTTATATAATTTGACTTGTGAAGTATTTTTTGCTAAATAAAAAAGAAAGCGAAAAGTCAAGAGATAAAACAGTAGCTTTCTTTTTTGACAAATATACTTCTTGTATTTATATTTATTTTATCTATGGATATGATAAAGCATACATTTACAAATATATGGGTAATATAGTGTGCAATAATCTTAAAGCTTTAGGTCCTCCTCCTTGCATCGCCTCATGCAAACTCCCAGTCGGCAGATGTCCTCGTCCGTGGCTCGGAAGGTCATCTCGCGGTGCCGGCAGTTGAATGTGTCCATCACGCACTGATTGGCAAACTCGTGAACACAGATGCCATTGTGGGCACACACAGGAGCGTACTCGTGCTTGGTGCACAACTCATCGCAATTATCCATCGCCTGCGGAGGAGGTGGCATTGTATCCATAGGAGACATGGTGGTCATGCCTCCCATCAGCAGGTGATGACAATTCCTGGTCGGCACTCGCTTGGATACGGGCGATGTGGTGGTAGGACTTGGTGGCATCACAGCAACCGGCTTGAGCTCGGAAGCATCGGGAATGGGAATGCCTGGATTGGGGATTCCATGATTGGGGATGCCTGGATTGGGGATTCCATGATTGGGGATGCCAGGATTAGGTATACCATCGTTTGGGATGCCACGATTCGGGATCCCGTGATTGGGGATGCCAGGATTGGGGATTCCATGATTGGGGATGCCAGGATTAGGTATACCATCGTTTGGAATACCACGGTTCGGGATCCCGTGATTGGGAATGCCAGGATTGGGGATGCCATGATTGGGGATGCCAGGATTAGGTATACCATCGTTTGGGATGCCACGGTTCGGAATCCCGTGATTGGGAATGCCAGGATTGGGGATGTCATGATTATATCCTCCCGAATTTGACACTGATCTTGCCATCCGGACCTTGGTCTCCTGCTTAACCGTGGGTGGCACCACTACCTCCTGGACTACATGGACCTTTCCCGGCTTGATCTCCTGCACTGTGGCCACCTCCTCCCTGTCCTGATTAGTCGGGATCACAGGCTTTCCATTGGACAGCAACGGCACCTGGATGGTGATGCGACCGATTTCTGTATTTGGCACAACCTGCGCTGTGGCGAAGACAACACACAGCAGCACTGAAAAAAATACAAACAAAAGTTAGCATCACGTCCCTTGAAGGATATTCTTCCAGCTGCCCCACCTGCGGCCAAAGGATAACAAGTCGTAAGCATTTTGCAACTTCAACTCCAATGTCTTCTCTGTCCTCTTCATTGCTCAACTCGGCTTATATAATACTCTGAAAATCGGAAAGATCTTACGCAATATTCAGGTGTTCTGAACCTGTTATCCGCTTTGAGCCGCTTCCTTAATAAATTCACATTTACCTGAGCATTGTCTTTGAACGGGTTTCGGCAATTAGGACCGCTTCCAAAAAGGCGCAGTCGTTCGAAGTGTTATAAAATATTTCTCTTTTTATTTTGACTTAAGTTCTTGCGTCTTGTAAATTAAATTTAAAAATTCCATGTTACTTAGTATGTCATTAAAAGTTATGGACTTTTTAGTTATAGTTAACTAGGCCTTAAAACACTTTAAAAACGTTCGATTAAGGCAATCAAATTTTGATTAATGTTCTCATTTTGAATCTTAGCTTGCTTGGATACGATTAGCTATATTTTCGGATTGACCGGTTGAGTAAGACTATAAGGGATCGAATTCGAGCAAGAGACCTCGGACCTTTGCCTTGTGCCTATCCCTAAGTGTTTGCACGTTACGTCCACTTTAAGTTCGGTTATTCATATATTCAGAGTATGTTTAGTTTTACTGCTGTGCTATACATTGACATATGTTTGAGAGTTATGTTATATATATGTAAGTTATGTATTCTTCCGTATTTGGATCCACTTTAAACTAAAACTCCGACTGCATATCCTGGGATTGTCCATACCATAAACGCAAATTTTTTCGATCGATTTTTTGTAACTACTTTAGTGGCAAACTGAAGAAGATTTTTGTACAGGACTATCTGGGGGTGAAAGTTCAATAAGGTGTAGAAAACATCGATTATAGAAAATGAATAGAGGTCCCAGTAAAAACCTTCTTAGCTGCCATTACTCAACAAATTGGAAAATATCTCCTAACAAACATTAACACTTCATAAAAGTTGCTCAGTTTTTCAAGCAATTGTCGTAACTGGTTATTGGATAAAATAATTGGGCTCCATTTTTTTTTTTAGCGTTTTGTAAAGAGTAAACATGCATTTAAGACTTACATCTAACAATATTTATGGATAATATCTCATTAGGGATCAACATCACGCACTATACAAAACTCAAGGTAAACTTTTACAGAATTTCAGGCTCTCTTTTTTTTTTACAAAACATTTTCTCTAAACAGATTAAGGATTTTTTTGACATACAATCTTTGTGTTCTCTTTCTGTATTGTTCTCTTTTGGTTTAAAAAAGTACAATAATTTTGTTATAAAATAAATTACGACTTAATTTTAGGCATAAATACATGTATATAGAGTGTAGCTTAAAAAGTTAACATAAAGGTATGATTTAGTTAGTTAGTGTTAGGTGGTAATGTGGCATCAATTGCCTTGGGGTTGCTTGGCTGCCTACTCCTTATCTTCTTCTCCAGTTCATTTCCGTTCCATGGGCTTGACCTCTAGCAATTGAGGATAGTTCTCCACGATGTTGAGTAGGATCGTATCAATGTAGTGCTTTAGCCGAACATTCTCGTCCTCCTTTTCCTGGAAGGCCTGTTGCAGCTGCAAGATATTATTTTTATTAGTGGCGGATTGAGCACACATTTTAAAGTCACACTTAAACAGATATGGAAATAGATTTTTGAGTTTATTTTATATACACATAATGGCATGAATGTTAGAAATGTCCGTGATGAGTTTTTGATAAATTAGAAAACCGTGAACCATCGTTAAAGGTAAGATTTCAGATTTGGTTGTAAGTTCAAAACAGCAATGCGTGCACAGTGGCTCCAAAACCGTGTTTAAGTAATTTGATTTTCTCTTTTTAGTTTGTGGCTTTGGCGTGATTGAAGCATTACCTGACTTAAGGATGCTAATGTGGCTGAATCCACAGAATCCTGTAATACAATAAATGTCAATTTAAATACAGATAAAGGTATATATTTTCAAAAGTAAACGCAGGGCAGTACTGTGGGTTGCTACTAGCGTCTTCATCGGGTTTACTATTGCGGTGACTGTGCGTGTGTTTTTGGACTTGACTGTGTTTTGTGGGCGTGGCGGGGATGACGGATTTGGACTACACTAAGAAGCGTAAGCGGGCAGCGTTAGATGCGGGCTCGGCTACACACCTGGGCTTGTGACATCTCCTCCAGCTCTTGGGCCAGGCTGTTGAGGGTTCCGTTCAGCAGGTGGCGACCTTGCTCCACACCATTGGTCAGCATGGTGGCCTGGTTCGTGAGCATCGTGGCCTGCAGCTCCTCGTTCTGCTCTTCGAGTGCTGGAACAGTAAGTACTTTAATTAGCATCAATTAGTGATTTCTTTTTGCCAAAAACACTCACATCGGTTCTTCTGGCGCATCTCCTCGAGCTCCTGATGCAGCTCCTCCAGTCTTATGCTCTCCGGCGAGGTGGTGGGCATCGCCCTGGCGCCGCTCTCCTCCCGGGCCCGTTGCAGCTCGCTGCTCAGCTCGACCATCAGCTCCTCGGCGGACTTCTTGGCCAGCTCGTTCTGGCGCAGCGCTAGCGCCTGATCCTCACTCTCCTGCTGCAGGGAGGCGATCTGGTCGCGGGCCAGTTCCAGCTGCTCCTCGGTGCGGTGCAGGTCGTTGGCCTGCTTGTCGCAGAGGACGCGCAGGCGGGCAGCCTCCTCTCGCAGCGCTCCAGCCTCTATCTCGGTGGCCCGGATCTTCATCTGGCAGTTCTCGTCCTGCAGGGAGGCTTCCCGCTCCACGCGGGCCAGGATCTCGCGATGACGCTTCTGCTCCTCGGCCAAGCGCTCCTCGGCACGCAGTTCCGACTGGGAAGGATAATAAAAACAATTATTTATTCATTACAAACTGAAACATCTTGCACACACTAACCTCTCGGTACTGCTCCTCCAGCATGTGGTAGCGCGCCTGGAGTACTGCATATTCGGTCTTGGTGCGTGTCGTCCGATCCTCGGCTATATTCTGTGTATCCGACAGATCCTCCACCTTGCGCTGCAGCAGTTCCAGCTGGAAGGAGAAGGGAAATAAAATCGAATGAGTATTACAATCAAATTATGAGGTTCTCTTAGCAATAACTAACACAGTCGTTTTTCATATGCCGTAGATCGAGGAGCAGATCGTTCACCAACTGCACATCAGCCATGGGATATTTCACATACATTGGCCTACGTAGATATATATATATATAGCCGACTGTGTGTTTTTATCTTTCACATTATTCAACAAGTCTCTTTTCGCGGGGACTTATGAAAAATTCAAATTATTTTTGCATTTGCATCGTCGCGCAGTCTTTGCTCAGTTGATGATCGAAGCCGACTGCCGAGACAGCTCGTTATATTTTCTCAAACGCACACAAAATGCTGTTAATTACACTAGTCAGCACAGGCAAGCAATATGTTGATAACGAAAATGGTGAATAAGTGGTGAACTTTGCTTGAGAGGGGTATTTTATTTTCGTTTCCTACACATCTGCTGTCCCACTTTTGTTGCCCAGTGTCGTTTGCATGCCTTGCCCATATGAGTCTCATAAATATTGAGCATACGCCCCATAGCCAGCCACTTGAGCAGAAGGCGTAAAAAGACGCACAGTGTTAGTGCTTCGCATTTGTTCATTCGGTTAACTATTTGCTGGCATGTGCAAAAAATCTGTTTTCGCCATTACAGATTCGATGGCTGCTGCTTTTTTGTACAATTACTCATGACCCTCCCACACAGATTTAAAAATGCACGAGTTGGGAGCCTGCTTGTGGCGATAAGAAATATGCAAGATGACTGCAAAATACAGGATGTCTGTGAGGGTTCTTGATAAGAGCGATCGGAAACAGGGGTCTTCTACATATTCAACAATATTCTACATATTCAACTATATTCTACATATTCAACAATATTCTACATATTCAACAATAATCTACATATTCAACAATATTCTACATATTCAACAATATTCTACATATTCAACAATATTGAAACAAGTATTTGAACAATGTGCCTTTAAAATAGTCAGCTTCCCATTAAGGCTTATAGTTAAATCTAAAATATTTGTGATCAGAGCGTGTCTCAGCAAAAACTAAGGGAAAACCTCTCAGAATTCCTGCTAATAAACTCCTCCAAGTACCCCCAAGTACCCCCTTATTTCTTCCCAAGTACCCCCTTATATTCTCCCAAGCCTAAGCTCCCTTCCCCCCACCAGTTAAAGCCCCCCTCGCACTATTCAATTGAGAAGTTCAATTAGCATTGTTGCAAGTGGCTTTCAGTCGGGGTCGCTGTTCAGTGGCTGTCAAACTGTGCGGCATAGGGTTCAATTAGGCTTAATTAAATGCAATTTGCTGGCCAGCAATTCGCCGTTGACATTATTCTGTTGTATTGCCTGATTTACAGAGAGTATGACACTATATATTGGATCGCGGAGAGAGCACAGCTAGTCGATGGACACACACGAACACACAATCGACGGCAAAGGCGGCCCGGCGCGTACTGAAAAAAGGCCTAGGGCCCCGCCAAAAACAAATAGAAACGTAGAACCGTTGGGAGAGTGAGAGAAAAGCGGCGAGAAACTGAGAAACTGAGAGAAGAATAAGCCTGCTGAGTCAACTGACAAAGTACGATATGGCAGGGGTCTCAATTAGGCACTGGGGTATGTGTACAATGAACCATGCCAAAAAAAAGCCAAGCATATTATATAGAAACTAGAATTTAAATTAAATGTTTACCGCCGAATTCTGCCGAAGAAAAGCAGACGGGACGAGGGGCAGAACAAATAGCAGCGAAAACACAAGTCGCGTCTCATTCAGAAACCGTTTTGGTCGGAACGTAAACAACAGCAACAATGGCAGAAAAGTAATAAAAATAAAATGTTGCCGAGGGCATAAAGAGAAACAATAAAAGTGTAAGACAAATTGGGTAACAAGTGACGAGGAGTTGGGAGGGGAAAATAAAAAGAACTTTGCGACTATGAAATACCCGGTAAACACTTTTAAAAAATTGGTTGCACTTTGAAAAACCATAAAACATTTTATTCACATTTTCGACTACAAGCAGATAGAGATTATCTAATCTTTTTCGAAGGAAATGTTATTTTTATATAATTTTTTGAACTGCACAGATCCTGTTACATAAGATTATTATTATATAAAAAAAACCTATTGCTTACCATTTAAGAAGTATTATTTTTCACGTAATGGGTACAAAAATATTAAGAAAGTTGGGGCTACTATTGGAATACTACTACTACTATTTCCATGCGTCATTTTTTTTTCTCTTTTCTTTGCCAGAAAAAGGCCTTCCCCGAGGTCATTAAAAGACCCTAGGGCCTCTTTGGCGTCCCTGTGATTTTTCCAGTTTCGTTTTGACAAGTTGATGGCTCGACAGGTGCGACTGAATGATGGGAAATTTTTAATGACGAGTGCGGAAATACGCAACAGATGTTTGGTTCCTAAAGGTTGCAACGAAAGCCAGAGAAAAATGAGGAAAATTTGGAAAAAAGAACTAAAAAAATAAGGTGTCAACATAAAAGTGTTTTAAATTAAAATTGAGGGACAGTTTGTGCTCAACCAAGACAGCATGAGGCGATAAGGTTAAAAGATAATTTAATTTAATTTTCTAGTAATATTAAGACTTAATTTAAGAATTTAAGGAATAGGGAACACAGGAGTTACTCTGGAAATCAAACTAGTTTGCTTGCATTTTTAATAAATATTCAAATATTTATGTCTGAATATACTAATTACTTTTAATATTTTCTCAATTTCCAAGGTTCCCAATTATTATTATTAAAAACAAAAATCTACGCCGACCCAGATGGTTTCAGTTCTCTCGTTAACAGCTCGTAAATAACGAAAGGGAAAGAAGTTCGGGAAAAAACTTTGGACTCTCAGACATTGTAATCAGTATTAGCTTTGACCCCAAAACGAAAATCTTTGCTTGCAACACACACTCAAAATTTCCTCCTTCGGCAATTGTAACATTTATCAAATGAGTTGCCCCATTCCCTTGTGTGGATCGGGTTTAGTAAACAAATCTAGCATCCGCCGGAGGCGTATTGCTCTACAGAAGCCAAGAGCTGACCTCCAACCAAGAGGAGCAGATATATGTAATCTCTGGACTGCCATTTGTCGGCACCCAGTGGAAATACTAAGCTGCATAATTGGCTGCATAAAATGCTAGGAATGAAGACTCTATTCTGTTCTCTGCCCTGAAACTAGAGCAATCGCCTTAGAGATTAACGTTCCATAGTGCTTTTCTTTTTTTTTAATTTTTTCTCCACATGAGCTTACTTTTGTTGACACATTTTCCCTTCACAGCTAATCATTAGTTTTGTTACAGTTTTCATTTTTTGGAATCATTAGTTTTGGCTTCGTCAACTAATTTCTCAAAAAAAGTCTGCTTATGTTCCTTTCTTCTCTCATTGATGATTTGTGGCTGGTGATCTCATTTGACGCCAAGTATAAGGTATATATTTTGTTTATAGTTGGCAGATGTCTGCCAAATTATATGGCAAACAAACACATCAAGTTTTCATCGGCTTTGAAATCCTATTTTTGGCCCAGTTTTGGCTTTGAAAAAAGGTAAATATGTCAAGGAAACTGTAAACAATGTTAACCGAGCTCGAGGATATATTTGGAAAGGTGGAAACTTTTGGTGGTGCAAATTCCAATGTCGAAATTGTTCTCTAAAATATATTTATTAAAAGTTTCTTTTAAAAAATCGCTTAAGACTCAAGTCATTCTAAATTGAAGTGATGCATTTGCAATTATTATGTGGCTAGAATTCATAGAGTATTCTGGCACTTTAAAAACTATTTTCAACGTCAACTTTTTCATGTTTCCATTTAGTTTTCTTGTTATTTTAGTGTTAACAGCGATTCGGAAAATATACGGCATTTGGCTGTCGTTACATTTTTGGCCAAATAACGCTCTCTAGAAGTATGCGGATATTTTATCAAATCAAAATGCAAACTAACCATAACTTGAACAAAACAGCCCTAATTTCAAATCGGAAAGGTTTCCCATGTCAGTTTTTATTTGGTTAATTAATCTGCATATTTAGTTTGAAAATTAAGAACAATAAATTTTTAGCCAATTTTTGACAATTTTAATGATGTAACCCCTTATCAATTTTTGAAAAATTGGCGAAAATTTTATTCCCAATTTTCTTAGGTATTTTATTGTTAAATAATTGGAATTTTAACGGCGAATCGGAAAATATACGGCATTTGGCTGTCATTCCATTTTTGGCCAACTTATGCTCTCCAAAAGACCTCAAGTATGCTGATATTTGGGTCCTTAAATTGGCATTTTTATATCATAACTTTTGGAAAAATCAAACTTAAGAATAACCTTTACTTGGGCAAAACAGCCTTAAAAACAGCGGATCGGAATATGAATGGCATTTGGCTGTCATTCCGTTTTTGGCCAAATTATGATCTCCAGAAGACCTCAAGTATGCGACTATTTCGGTTCCTTAAATTGGCATTTTTATATCATAACTTTTGGAAAAATCAAACTTAAGAAAACCCTTTACTTGGCCAAAACAGCCTTGAAAACAGCGATTCGGAATATATATGGCATTTGGCTGTAATTCCATTTTTGTCCAAATTATGCTCTCAAGAAGACCGCAAGTATGCGGATATTTTATCAAATCAAAATGCAAACTAACCATAACTTGGCCAAAACAGCCCTAATTTCAAATCGGAAAGGTTTCCCATGTCAGTTTTTATTTGGTTAATTAATCTGCATATTTAGTTTGAAAATTAAGAACAATAAATTTTTAGCCAATTTTTGACAATTTTAATGATGTAACCCCTTATCAATTTTTGAAAAATTGGCGAAAATTTTATTCCCAATTTTCTTAGGTATTTTATTGTTAAATAATTGTAATTTTAACGGCGAATCGGAAAATATACGGCATTTGGCTGTCATTCCATTTTTGGCCAACTTATGCTCTCCAGAAGACCTCAAGTATGCGGATATTTGGGTCCTTAAATTGGCATTTTTATATCATAACTTTTGGAAAAATCAAACTTAAGAATAACCTTTACTTGGCCAAAACAGCCTTAAAAACAGCGATTCGGAATATATATGGCATTTGGCTGTAATTCCATTTTTGGCCAAATTATGCTCTCATGAAGACCGCAAGTATGCGACTATTTGGGTCCTTAAATTGGCATTTTTATATCATAACTTTTGGAAAAATCAAACTTAAGAATAACCTTTACTTGGCCAAAAC